>JASANE010012772.1:0-49539 GCA_030248225.1 Trileptium ribeirensis
TATTAGCATTAATTTGCGTAAGCAAATTATTAGCATTACAGTTATTATTGTGCTGAAATCTATAATAATCTTTCCACCTTTGTAATGTACTAGCATATGGTCGTATATCAATTTGGTACATTGCTCAACAACTAGAAAAAATTAGGTGGCAACTATAGTTGCCAGTCGCCAGTTGGGGTGTCACGTTTTTCAAGATTTGCCGTAGGGCAATTGGTATCGGATTACTATGAATTTATTCGATGTATAAAGTAGTTGTGCTTCTATTACTACATTTATGTACACTCTATATCATACATGTCAGCGGTCGATCATGCCAGGGCGGCGGGTAGAGGCCCTGGTCGGCCAAATTTTCCAAGGGGGGGTTAGTCGTGAGGACTTTTTTTATTTTTTTGCTGATCGCAGCCACTTTTTTCGCGTATGAGTGCAGTTTTTGCAGAAAAATTATTACAATACAAACCTTTTCGAAGCACTAAAGTCGAGGAGCCGCCAAGCCACCCTTCGGGGGTGCTGCGCACCCCAACCCCAGGGGGGATTACCCCCCTGGCTTTTCGGCCTCGGGCGGTGTTACCCCTACCCCCCTGCCGGCATGTATGTTTTATATGGATATCGGCGCGCCCATCGGGATGGGCTGCATCCCCCCACCGAGACTGAACATTTTCTGAAAATTCTGGGCACGATGGAAATCCTAAACATCAGACTGAAAATCCTGGGCACGCTACTGTTTATATATATTTGTATCATTGCTTCAGGTACACATTGAATGAGGTATTGGATCTCATTGCATCGGATGAGCTGTCTCTAAACAGCGACGACGAACGTGAGCAATCTATTGCTATGCAACCGCCAACTGAATGACGTGATGCTGATTCGGACTGCGACTCTGAACAGTCCGAGACGACATCGAGGGACAAGTTCAGCATTTACCAAGGCGCATTCTAGCAGCCTCATGTGATATTCCCTGTCAACATGGAGTCGAAGAGGCGGAATCTGATGAAGACGAGACTACGATGCCGCGGACCGCCCCTAAGAAATCGCTCGGCAGGGGGCGACAAGAGGAATGACGCTGGGACAAGCGTGATTTGAAGTTAGTTTCGCTTTGTAAGTCCTATGGATCGTCCCTGGGCGACCTAGTTCTGATAACTTTCTGAAGCTTATTGATACAGGAACATGATAATGGTAACTCAGACGACTCAGAAAATATTGTATCAGACATCGATTAGCAAAATTTTTAACTAAGTACCACGCAATAGCCAGTGGTCTATTGCGAACAAGCTAATTTTGATATTGTTTTCATTTTAGGCTCATGGTAAATTCTGTGGATGCGCCTATCTTTCAAGCCGATGTGTTGGAGAACATAACACGAGAAATGGATGCTTTTGAAATGATGTTGCCGCCGGAACTGCTGACTGAATTGGTTCATCAATCCAACTTGTATGCCCAGCAAAAGGGAACCGAGCTTCACCTTACCGATAAGGAATTGCTGGTATTTTGCGCCATTCTGCATCTTTCTGGCTACGTCAGCTTGCCACATAGAGATACGTACTGGTCATTGTCGCCAGACAGACACCAAAAGTTTGTCTCATATGCGATACGCCGCGACAGATTTCGAGATATTCTTCAAAACAAGCATTTGGCCGACAACATGACCATGGGCGAGGATCGTTATTTAAGGTGCATCCACTATTTGCCACCCTGAATCGTTTATTCAAAATAACGGCACCAGATGGCAACTACAGTATAGACGAAAGCATTGTTCCATATTATGGTCGCCCGGCACTAAGCAATTCATACGTGGAAAACCTGTGCGTTTTGGTTTCAAGTTATGGTGCTTAGCAACTACGGATGGATTTGTTGTCCACGCCGAGTCGTACTGCGGCAAAGACACCATGTTAGATTCAACTGGATTTGGACAAGGTGGTGACGTTGTACTTGGCTTGATTCGCAAAACCAATTTGGTCTCGGGCTCTTCTGTCACTTTTGACAATCTCTTTACCTCATTACCCGTGCTCGAAACTCCAACGAAGGAGGGAATCTGTTGCGGCGGAACAATTCGCCACAACCGTTTGAAAGGCGCTCCTTTACCCCCGAAGAAGGATATGATGAAAAAACTATGTGGGGAATTTGATTTAGCTTCAGATGATAAAACTCTGGTCGTTCGTTAGAATAACAATAATGTCGTTACGGTCGCTACCAACCATATTCCGTGTCATCCATTGTAAAGCGCCAGCCGTTATTCATTCACTCAGAAAAAACGGATCGATGTTCCCTTTCCTCAGCCTATTGACTGGTACAACAAGCAAATCGGCGGTGTTGATTTATTCGACCAGTTTGTCGCCACATATCGTATTCGTATTAGATCCAAGAAATGGTGGTGGCCATTATTTTCGTGGAGCTTGTCGGCATCTATGGTCAATGCCTGGCGACACTATCGCGCGGCTGTAGATCCAAAAATCCCGCTACTTCAGTTCCAACGTCAAATTGTGATCGAAATAATTGCTAAACACGGGAAGGCGCCTTCAGGTACTGGTAGGCCGATTGCTATCCGAGGTTCTGCCGAAGGTGCTGCGCTGCTGGACGAAACCAATCATTTTGTCGTTCGTGGGAAAACAAAATACAGCCGTTGTAAGCGCTGCGGTGGGCGTACGCCTTATATGTGTGAGAAATGTAACGTGTCGCTTCACGTTGAATGCTTCAAAGACTATCATAAAGAGTAACGCTGTGGAACGTATAAAAATGACTCAAATGTGAATGCAAAAGCAGTCGTGCCATGCTGATAAAACAGTTTTGTTTGAAATACTAAATACTTTTGACAACACAAATATTTTAGATGTTGTGTGGCGTACTTTGCTGTTCTTGATGTGAAATAATTTGCTTCAAATAATCTGTGTTTGTCACCAAAAATAGCCAAATTTCCGTTTCTAACAGTTTTTGACTAACACTACTGGCGACTGGCAACTAAAGTTGCCATTCTATATTTACAAAAAAATAATATTTGCAAAAGTTTTTCAGCCAATACATTTTAAATTTGCGTTCATTAGGCAGAAATAATAAAGAATTTCGCTTTTTTCTTAAAAAAACATTCCGCAATTAATGGGTTAATATTTTAAAATAACTGCCGACAAAATTTCACACAAATTTAGTGCCAATTCAACTATTACTTACCTAAATATTAGATAAGAATAAGTAACAGGGCTAGCCGGTTGCAAATGAATCGCAAACTATGAGAGGTTTGGGATCACAGCAAGTTCGTTAGAGACCAATTAAATTTTGGCACCTCAAAGTTATGCTTGAGCCTAAGCTTAACCTGGGCTCACAGTTGAATTTGAATTTCTTTTATCTATAGTGCTCATGTCAAGTTTTCCATCGCTGTCATACGACCAACAAGGATATGGTCACATTTATTTCTTCAAGTGCCCGTATACATCCCGCCCCTGCAGCCGCTCGCGGGTGTGGATTTCTATTGTTTTGAAGTTATTTCTACCTATGCAAATTTAATAATTCTAGGAAAACGTTTTATACATTTTGACGCTATTTAATAATCTAATCTAGATTGTGAAGCTATTTTGAATATTAGGTCTGGTTTCCAAGAAACATTCTCCGTTTGGGTTAAATGCGAAGTTGTAGTTCATAATATTGTCAGAGCAGGCGTATAGCGGCAACCGAATTGAATTATTCTATTGTCAAAAATCACCCTACGCAATTTTACGAAATCACATGTTTCAGAAAGTTTTCAAAGAATTTTATTTATCTGGGTTATATAGTTGTAGGTAATAATTGTGATCTCTGGGAATTAATTAATTGAAAATATATATAGTTTTTTCTGTGTTGTTGTTGCGACTGCAATGTTGCTTATTCTATTTTTGTTATATTCTTTGTATTCCTACGCTTAGAGCCGAATTCCGAAAGTGAAATTATAATTTCGAATAAAATTAAATTGTGGTTCTTGTTATTTCATGCACTTAGTGGAAATATTTGCTATTTATATGTAATTTTGTAATATCTCTGTAGTTTCAAAAAAGGTATAAGGTGTTAAGTAATTAAATTAATAAGTGCAAACCACGTAGCAGGCTGGTTTTATTACAAATGCAAAACTAATAGTTCGTATATTTTCATGTAAATAGCAACTATTATGCATTTAATAAATTCATATGTTTCGGGTTTATAACATAATACATTACTAAATTGCCGCTATAAAGAATTTAAAATTTGAGGCCGCTATAATATAATTGTAGTCTGTACAAATTTATTAGATGAAAGCCAGCGATGTTTGCAACAGGCAACAATACATTGTACTGTAAAACTTTAAGATATGGACGTTTAGTAAATAAAAATTAAAATAAAATATTACAATATCAATACTGTAAATTGTGTTCGCAATTTCAAGATATTACCTTTGCAATTTTAAGTTCAAGCTTCTTAATTTTACTAAGACTATTTCACCCTGGCCTATGGTTATAATTCTAAGTTCGGGGAATCAAGTAACACCTATAAATAGAATTTTTTTCTGCATTGTTTACCACCACAGCTGCGCGTGCTACATATCCAATTCTATGCATGACTCTATCAGTTTTATTATGTATTCACTGAATATTTAAGCCGAATTACAATAAAACTGTCATTTGCTAAAATTATAATGTAAGGTTGGCAATAAAAGACTACTATAAGCACTTTCTGCGCAAGTTTTGTTTCAAAAACGACATAAACGCGAAAAATTTTGGAGGGGGCGGGACTGGGCACAGTACGGTTGAAAAATTCCGGAGGGTGAGGCATAGCACATCTTATAAAAGTTGGACGGCTATGTGCATGCTGGTTACTGTGAGTTCATATATAGATACATACGTGAAGAACTGGCTAGATTTCTGACCAAGCCACCTACTCAACCGTCCATCAAGCACATATCTGCTATTCAGACTCACCAGTCCTGAGTAACTTAAAAGTAATGTGTTTTTGTAAAATATTAACCTAGTTAACTGTTATGTATCGTGAACTGCGTGTAATGTACATTGGGCAACTTTATGCAGCATCACACTGTTTTAAAATGATTTGGGATAACCAACCAACTGACTATTCTGTGTTAGAAGCGCGGCCTGGCTAAAATGTGACAAAATATTGCACGAAATTTTTTCCATTCCGCTATTACTTAGCATATTACACTATCTGGGAACAGTTAATATGTATTTGTGTTTACGCATGGAATTATCAGCAGACTTCGTTTTTGTTTGTCTAATTGGATGTAACATGATTTTAAAATATTTCTGTTTGTCCTGCTGTTTTTACCTATCATAACGCCACGATTTGAATACTAGATTCACTGCCAATAAATGCTTTCATTGCAATTGTCGTTGATGAAACGTATTGTTATGATTGTTTGAATTGTCTTTAATCTATTTGATGGTAGTTTTCTTGATGCTCTACTGGCATAAAGCGAAGCACCTCAAGATATATAAATATGATATGTTAACTTTGCAGTTTGCATTTTAAATAAATTTTTAAGTAATTTTTATTACCAAAAATTTTCATTATATTAAGTTTTGGATTCGTTTGCTCCAATATAATGAATATATGTTACAGAGTGCCCGCTGCAGGGTACGCCAACCACAGTTAACAATTTTTCGATATTCTCTATAAGTTAATGACCCACAATTAATCTTATTCAGCTGTTGCTACGTGATACGTGACTAAAACTGTCGCTTTCGTGCGCACTTTTCTTGAGAGAACCTGATACCTGACATTACTTCTGCTAGGTTTTTCCTATATATGTCTTCATACTTATTTGTATGAGACTTAGACCTAGCAATTTTAACAATTATAACTGTGTAGCTGGAAATACCATCGAAAGTATATATTTAACTTTGAAAACATATTTGAGGCTAATTACATAAGATTAAAAATGAGCAACCGAGATACATCAAAATGATACCGCGACCAACTGTCTGCTTCCTGTGAAATGCTAATTATGTAGGTATCCCTGTTTGATAGTTCAATGCGAAGCAGTTAATATATCATTGCTCGAGGTTATCTAGACGATATAGTTAACTATTATGAGAGATTGGTAGTCGTACTTTGTAACAAAATGTTTTAGTATCAAAGATGCAAAGATGACTTCTGTTATATTCTGGTACTAGTATTGTCTATATACAGCTAGTAATTTCAGAAGAGTTCTTAAGTGTTCTTCTATACATTTGTTCTTGACAGCATACATCAACATTTATATTGCAGATAAATTACGGCAAAACGAATAAAGCTCAAGCAAAAGCGGCAAATATTTTAAGTTATTAAATCAATTATTAATACAAAAACTGTCATTCTCGGAATAAGCTTTTTTCTGAATCTGAATAATACCGAGAAAATGTAATTTTTTTGAATACTCTATATTGATGTAGGTCACTGCTCTTCAACCAGAAATCATATATAATGTGAAAGAAACATGTCAAGTTCCTCAACATGACGGTGGGAAAGCATGACATGAGTACCATGATGGCAAATATTGAAACCTAATAACGAATGAAAGGGTAAAATTTTATGTTCATCTGTGAGTCTAGGCCGGGTTTTGATTTATGTTTAGACTCTTCAGGCTTAGATTTAGAGGCGAACAATTTTAAGTAAAACTTTGCATGACGACACAGGAGAGGGTAAACTAAACGTGGTACGCTACGAGAAAACTTCTTAACATATATTAATTCTCTCATGACGTTTAATGATTTCTTAACAATACCAGGCTACTACTTGTCTTACAGTGACAATATGAACATTGTGCAGCCATTTAGCGATGAAACACTTTCAATAAATAAATTTAATGTAGTAGATACTAAAATCAGAAAAAGTATATAACAAAAATACTCGCTTTATGCAAGATCCGGCTACTTCGCTTCGGGCACTAAAGGATTTTCTCGCATTTGTTGCTATCTTAGGCAGTAAGCGTAGTTCCAGCTATATTGTGTGTGCACTAAGCTTTGTTCGAAAGAAAAGAAATACAAAGGGGTTCAAAGTTTTGCAATTGC
Organism: Trileptium ribeirensis; assembly: GCA_030248225.1. Classification (NCBI taxonomy): domain Eukaryota; kingdom Metazoa; phylum Nematoda; class Enoplea; order Enoplida; family Thoracostomopsidae; genus Trileptium; species Trileptium ribeirensis. The sequence goes on from JASANE010012772.1 coordinate 7,002, forward strand.
ACTGATGGAGGTATTTTACTAGGCGTAAAAGTGTTCTATTTTCATATATAATTCCGCGACGTTCTACACCAATGCAGAGTTCCCGTAGCTTAGCTATAATAATTACGTGAGACGTTGCAGTTGATTAGATTATGATTATAACGTACATTAATTATAGCAGAAATTATGCGTACGGTAAATAAGAATTTTGGCAATTTTATCTCTTACGATGACGTCTTTACGAATGTCACATTAAAATGCAAGCCAAATAAGCTTTATTACCATTTATTTGTACAAAATTTAATTGTAAAATATATAGAAGTATTTCATTTTAAAATGCTAAGAAATGTAGAAATGTTGGATTCATACGTTTTAAAATAAAACAGGTTTTGCTAAATATTGCGCTAAGTTCGCTGTAGTTTTGAGTTGGGCTGTTGTGACACACATTAAAATATAAATTATCACCAATGCGTTTACTCTAAGAAATGCCGCAGTTTTGATTCAATTAATATAAAATAAATAAATGGCAAATTTTAGGATAAATCCAAATGTGGATTCAAAAACTATAGGAGCACAGATCAATAGAAAACTGGATTCAGATTGAAAATATGACTAATATTAGCTACATAATAGCATGAAAAGCATTCACTACTACCACACTGGTAACTTTCACTTCCAAATTTGATGTTATATATAAGCTTATCGGTTCTGGCTTCTGCATTGGCTAAACATTTTTCAGGCAATATAAACAAGGATTCCAAATTTAGGCAAGCGGTTATTAATTATGGGCGAATCGCACGGTTACCAAAATAGATGAATTATGAAACTTGTGAAATTTCATGTTTTAACGAATAGGACTAACTAATCCATTATGTTTGAAGCAGAACCAACACGATTTTTATTCACAATAAATACAGTTTATAGACAAATCTTTACTTCATTTGTCAAATATTCAGAGTTGGAATTGGATGTCATAAATCATATTGTTGATTTTTACACGAAAAGATGTCTTACTGATGGGATGAATAAATTCACCAAGGTTTATTAAGCCCAGAAGGCCATATTTTGCGAGTATACACGAACTAAGGGCGCCCACTTCATACCAGGTGGAACCCAAAATGCCACAACTTCATGCTCGTCAACTTCTTAATAATAAATGACTGGAGTGTTTATGAAATATCCACAACGTTTTTGAAATGGCTTAAAACACAAGACTGACAATTCCAATGATATTCCCACTGACATTCCCAATGATATATGGTAATCGGTATACTAATATTATATAAATATTGCGAAAAGGTTAAGCTAAACATTGTTAAATGTACAAACATCAATGTACACGTCATAATATTTTTTAAACAGTGGAAAGCCAACCATCCCCGCGCAGCACCTATGTATGATACTCTGAGCAGCATGCAATGAACCATAATTGATCATTTACCAAATCTATCACACAGCCAATTCCGGGTCGTGACAAAACGGCACAGCCACAACCGACTATTCATAAATAAAATAAATTGCTAGTGTGTTTGTACGAGCCGGGAGTGGCTATGTCTCAAGGTTTGATAGCCGGGACGGAATACTGAAAAAATATTTATTACATTCAATTTAGCAGATTGTGCTGCAGGGAAAATATTTAACTCTAGGCCCAACAAAGGCAAGATTAGTGGTAATTAAATTAAAGCAAGATGCATAAATTCTGATAAAATAAACACGTAAATATCGCTACTTTCAAAATTTTTGTTTAAGCGCCTTTTACAAGACAACCTAGTAATTCTGTAAAACACACTCTTTCATACATGAAAACTATGCTATTGTAACTGTAAGGATGTTTTATGAATATATGACCATATGTATCACCAATTTCCATTTTTTCGTGATTTTTCATTATCGTCATATATTTCTGGCTTTTAGAGCCGATTCCGGCCCTTGTGACAATTTATCAGCCTCGCGTTACTATTAGCTAATATATTTGTAGGGTCTGCCTCGGCCCAAAAGTGGCTAGCCAAGCATGGCTTTAGAGCTGCGGCAGATTGTGAAAAAATTCAGTCCTGGCGCACTCATCTTAAGGTAAATAATGCATATTTCACGACAGACACGCAATATATTTTCTGTTACTAGATGCTTCGCGCGGACCGCTGGGTTTTACAAGTGGTGTCAGATGTTTAACATGAAGCCCGTTGTGATTTACGCTTCTATAGGCCTGCTCGTTAGTATTTGTGAATCTACGTTTATCTCGACTTTGGCATATAAATTCATCCTTTTTTAATTCGCGGCAATAGAGTGAACAATATAGCACAGACTTCAACCGTCTTTTCTTAGTGTAACATTAGTCTCGTAATGATTTTATATGTTAAGAGCATCATTTATTTACTTAAAACAAAAACGACTCTAAAGTTAAAAATTCAGTTTGGAAATTGACACGTACCTTGTGGACTAGTAGTACGAGACAGCGTGCTAGACGACTCAGCCACAATTTAGCAAACGTGTCCTGCATTATATGGCAGGTCATTCGAACTGTGGTGTGAGTTTCTCAAAGAACATAGAAACGCTGCAGATATTCTAGTCTTAATAATATAGAGCAGGCAGATAGTAATAAATAGCAATAAACAGGGACAATAACGCAGAAATGAAACGTACAAAGGTAGCTACCCGATTTTTGCGGTTAGAGCCAGTAGAAACAACTACACTTTTGAAAAGACGATTTGGGTTACCCTTATATCTAGTTTGTTTAACCACTTCAAAAACCACCACAATAATCATAATCATCTTCTACCGACGTTTTTTGAACACGATTTGCTCGGTATCTGCTGAAAACTTAATTCTGGAATTTCGGTTTGTAAACAGAATTGTGTAAAACAAAGTGCAGACATGGCTTGTAAAAATCTTCGCACTGACAGTAGTGAAAGTATCAGGTAATTGTGTCATTCAGCGAACCAGAGACCGCAGATGGGTCGGGTCTGGTCATAGACCTGAGTCGGATCGTCTGATCTAATTCGGGTCCAGGTATGACCCAACAATTGCGTCGCATATCGTGTTTCGACTGTGCGCAGTACACAATTTAGCACAATTCAATATAAAATTTGGTGGAACCAGTTGTGGTCCAAGAGAATACTTGTGTATATCATGTGCTATAAGTATAAGTACGGTAAAAATATGTCAGAACGCGAGCACATTTCTTTTAACACCGTTTAGTGTTTTCATTCCGGATATTTGGCTCTTCACAATCTATAATATGTATTCTGAACGAGTGCAGTCGGGTCGGATCGGGTGTACGATTTGTTCTTTGAACTCGGGTCTGGGTATTAAAAATACCGTTTTTATTGTGCGTATTTGAATATATTGTTTGTATTTTATAGCATAAATTTTAATAACTAATATTTGTCGATAAATTTCTATTGCAATAGCGTTATTTATAACAAATACATTTGGTAGAAAGATACACATGTATTCTGCACAATTTCGGTATTGTTTTTAGTGTGTTAATTTCGTTTATAAATTTTCATTAAATATTCTAATATTTTTATCTAATGTTTTGACAATATTTAGTCGATAAATTATATAACTATCATGAGTCTTATTAGCACAATAGATCAAGCCGGGCTCAGCAACTACGCTAATAGCAGTAACTTTGCTAACTATTCCCGTAACGCTTCGTCGAGGATATTTAATCCAACCGTCGAAAGCGTCACTACGGAAGGCGAAACAGGTAGTAGTAACGATATTCCACAGTCGGCTGTTCAAATATTAATCTTATTTACACAAATATATCTACCGATTGTTGTTGTGGTTGGTTTGGTGGGGAATACATTTCTTATTTTGACCGTTATTCTTAGTCGACTTCGTCATATTCCGTCAAATATTTATTTAGTCGTTATGGCAATCTCGGATTCGTGTTTCCTCGGTGCATTGGCGGTAATATGGTTAGCAGGTTTGTTTTGATCTTTCTATGGATCATTTTTGTTTATTAAGTTTATTATTCTAAAGCTTAAGTAATGCCATCTTTGAAATATCAAAAGAAATTCATTCAAAATTTCCTAAACGCCAATGTCGTGTATTCTGAAAAATATTTGCTATAACTTAACAGTTTTCAGTACATACTGTAGTGTAGTGAATGTAATACTATAGTGAACGTAGTCCATAAACCATACTATTATAAGAGGGTTATGTTCGCAGTGTCACAGCGCAAAGAGTCCCAAAATATAAGATGTAGACAGAGATTACTGACACTTTTTAACTGCTTTGGTATTATCTGTCAAAATATTTAGATATTTGAGAAGCTGAGCATGAAATAGCCCAAAATCATGCACCAGCTGAGAAATAACTGCGCGCATTGTCTGAAGGTTGAACCCTACGCAAAACTTTAGATACACTAAATTTATGTGAATGTTATCGCAGCTTGGTATATTGGCCTGCCCAGTATTAAGAACAGCGTTGATATGAGACTTTCTGACTGTGAATTGCCATAGTTTTGCAGCTTAGAATTAAATCTACATTGCCTTTTAATCATAAATGCCAACTGTCCGACGTCAGATGGGTAGTCGGTGCCGGACGGAGGAGGCCGGTAAGTGGTCGTCTTTCAGGGAGCAGTGGTGCAGGAGCGGAGACGCGATGTTACATTGTTGTCGTAATGTTTAAATGTGCGTAATTTTCCCCGATTTTTCTAAATTTTCTTTATTTCTGCTAATGTTTCGCAGTTTTTGCTAAAATGCCGTCTAATTTTTGCCAATTTGTGATATTTTCGCTAATTTTTCCAAATTTGTGTTAAATTTTTCTTTAAAACAGCACCGAAGCTTTGCATTTTCGGCGCCAGGCGGGGTCAGGCCACATGCCAAGGGAGAGGAGGGAAGGTGGAAGTCGTCAGAAGATAAATTTTCGTAATTTTCTTTTAATAGAAATTTTTCTTAATTTTTGTCATTTTTATTTTTCACTGAATTTCATGAATTTTTCCCGATTTTAGCCAATTTGTTCCAATCTTTGTTACATTTCGCTCAATTTCAGCTCATTTGCCATCGATGTTTGTCCATCGACAACGCTAAGACGGCGGGGGATGGGTCCGAGGATAAATGGGGAAGATTCCTCTCTCCTGTATGAGCATGCATGGGTGATGTGTAATAAATTAGTAGTCATGGTAAAGCCTTCTTGAGTTGTAAAAGCCAACAGCATGGAAATAAACAAGTCATGAAACTTTTTAAAGTGGTAAGTTCACTGTGTTATAAACAGTTTACTGTGTAACGGAAGAGGGATAAAACCTGCCTCTGAAAAAAATTAAAATTACTGGGTATTTTTTGCACCCATAAATTATAACGTGTCTGAAATTTTTTTGGGACCCACAAAATTTCAAATTAAAAGGTAGTCATTGTGCTACGCGATGAGAACCCAGAAAATTGCTATGTGCATAAAATTTGCAGACTATCAAATTTATAGATTTATGGGTTCTATGCAGAATTCAGAAAATTTATAAGAAAAACTTTATCCCGCAGCCCTTCAGTGTTATAATGAATGATGTGTTATAGTTTGAGGGAATAATTAAAATGATTAACACACATCACAAGAGTTGAAATTATATTATGCCTTTATTTTGAAACACATGTGGCCAAGCAGAGCATCTATTTCCGAAAAATAAAGCTACAGCGATAATTCCAGTATTAGTCGTACTACACCTAGGGAGCAAATAGACGAATACATTAAATTTTTCCGAATGTTACAGACCGTTGTTCCGTTCTCCATTTGCATTTACACTTAGCGAATAGAAGGGTCTTATTCCACCGGTCAAATTTATATGATTGAACTGGCATCAGAAAATAATAATCCATGTTACACTACAACTACGGATCTATCTTACAAAAGGTTCAGTAAAAGGTTTACTTTTAGCTTACTTTCATAGTTGCAAATAAAACACATTATCCGCATGTTCTCAGAATCTCAGTTCAGAATCCCCAATCTCAGTTCAGAAAAGCCGCTTTCTCAATGATAACAGTCATTCCGTGCATCTAGGCTTAAGATTATTTTCTTGTATATTTGTACAAACTTTCAGGCAAATGTCTCAATCTCTACCATGTTAACGGTGGTTGTCAAATAATTGTATTTTTGCCTATATCAAACTTTCAGGCAAAGGTCTCAATCTTTACCATGTTAATGGTGTTTGCCAAATTGTATTTTTGCTCATTTGGTCAAGTTGGTTTTCAACTTGGATAATTAATGATAACCTTCATTCCGTGAGTCTAGGCTTAAGATTATTTTGTTTGTTATCAAACTTTCAGCAAAGGTCTCAATCTCTACCATGTTAATGGTGGTTACCAAATAATTGTATTTTTGCGTGTATCAAACTTTCAGACAAAGGTCTCAATCTTTACCATGTTAATGGTGTTTGTCAAATTGTATTTTTGCTCAATTGGTCAAGTTGGTTTTCAACCTGGATAATTAATGATAACCTTCATTCCGTGAGTCTAGGCTTAAGATTATTTTGTTTGTATCAAACTTTCAGGCAAAGGTCTCAATCTCTACCATGTTAATGGTGGTTGTCAAATAATTGTATTTTTGCTCAATTCATCAAGTTGGTTTTCAACTTGGATAATTGTTATAATAACAATCGAGCGCTATATTGCCGTCTATCATCCGCTACTTCGACTAAAGCTAAACCGATCGAGAACGTGGACCATAATTGGGGCCAGCCTACCATGGCCTCTTTTGTACAACATTTGGGCCCTCGTTACAATGTCGGTTGCTGAAACGGGACGATGTAGCTATATGCAAAAATATATGGATCTGGCAATGATTATGACATCGATCGACACCTTGTTCGTTCTTGTAATACCGACGTTCCTAATAATCGGTTTCAATATGGCTACCGCTAGTCGGTTGCTTTCGAATTGGAAACAGTTTTCTCGTGATGACGCAACGAGTCGTGTATTTCGTGGTACTCAAAGCCTCGTTGCTACAACTACAATAGCTGGTGTTACTGCTCCGAACGGTGGCCGAGGAATCATGCGGCCAACACAGGACTGTGGTAACGGAGGGCATAAGCATGGCGATGGTACAAGGCGAATTGATTCTGTTGAGAATAGGTTAGCATATAACCTATAAGTTGAAAATAAAATCATTAATAAGCGTGCTTTTGTCTACTATTTTCGAAACGTAAAATCATCTATGTTGAGAAAATATCCATCCTGTATTGCCTTTGAGCAATAGCAGCAGTATCTATAAACTTAGAATTCTCGAGAGGATAGCATGCTAAATTGGAATAAGCCATTGAAATCACGCCATGTTGGAGCTACTGTAAAATTCGCCCAGAAAATTGTTTAAATTATTTACAGTTGTCTCAACTTTGCTTGTGCAAATCCATGAGATATCTACTTTTACTCGATTTATTAATATCAATGTTGGAATCGTGTCGGTTTGATTATAGAGAGGTAGTTTGAATTTGGTCGGGTTTTATTCGATTCGATAAAAATTAATTTTCAGACAAAATAACATTTTATATATAGAATTGCAGTCGTAGATTCCGAATGCTATTTGTACTTCGAATATCATGCATAACCAAACAATTTTGCAGTACGTAAGCGCGAGTATCATTATGTTTTTCAGACTGCCCATAGAAACTAGGTTAGCAGTAACAAAAACTATGTGCTACGCAGGAAATAAACGTGTGCTTTGCCATAGCATTGACAAATTTTTTCTAAATCAGAATTTAAGCTCAATTAAAGCGGCATTTTACTCCCAAAATTATGTTAAAGTTTTTGCAAGTAATTTTTTAATTTTTGCGCAGTTACATGTTTCGATACAGGCCTGCATGATAAAGCTTATTTCTATGTTGGATTTGTAGACTGTATAATAATATTGATAATTTTAAGAATCTAACGAATGATAGTTGATTTCAAAATTGTCACTTTCCGGACAAAAATATCAAATATATATTTCCAGGAGATATTCAATAATCTCGCACACTCCATTTTAGGGCCAATTTGTTGTACATTGCTTTCTTGGGATGGCGGGAGACAATATTTTGACTTCCAATGGTCATCTTGTTTTTCTCTTTGAATAAACGTTGTCTGGAACCAGACTTTTGTATGTGGGAATGAGCTAGCTTGAACTGTGCTAGTCAGTAGCAGAGTGTTATACCGGAATCTCGGTGAGCGGCCGATTTGGGCGAGGTACGGCAACACGCGATTCAGGTCGAGAACAGGCTCAAATGTTTTCTGCGATTAGTCGAAGCTGCCTGAGAAGGAAATTATCGTGGAACTATATTTATTTTTTCCGTGAACACACTTTACCGTTTGCTCTACTGTTCGAAAGACCAGGTAACATGGAAATCAGCCAGTCTGAACTGTGCTGGTCTGTATTGAAAACATTACATTGCAGATCTCGATGTCCGCGCAGATTTGAGCACGGGTACGGCTATCGATGATGCAGACCGTCAATAGGCTCAAATATTTATTTGCGATTAGTGGAACTGCCTGAGAACTGTAATATAACGAAACTGTATTGTTACTTTTCTAAGTGCTAGATTTTGAGTTTTCTCGCAAGTCAACTGTGCATATAATTATAAAGTTTAGGTACATAAATGTATGCTATAAAACGCGACAGAGCATAATGACTCAATTGGTACAGAAAAGCTTGCAGAACCAAATAATACCTTAAAATCCTGGTGGCCACGACTCAGGATAGCGTTTCTTCCGGGCGATGGCAATCAACGTTAATATTAACAGACTGATACTCGTAACCTTTAAACCACCGAGATCTTTTTCAGGCCTGACGCAAACCCTATCAAAAGGTACCCAGGATATATGATGTGTAAGAATTTATAGCAGCTTCTTATTATGCCAGACTAAGAGATACGTGACATTGATAGTGTTTGTAGGTCTTATCATATTGGATCCAAATTCGAGATCACACAATATGACTACCAGATGGAGAAGGGAAGTAGAGGTTTCATATGAAGTTTCCAACTTTTTGACTCAGGGAAACTTCATTTGTGTAAAGAAACGGTTGAAATCGACACACGGTATTCGTTAAATTTGTGCTAAATTTTTAAGTTGTGGTTAGTGATAGCACTATGTTGCACTACAATAACAGCAGAATTCCTTTGAAATGCATACTAAAGAAGTTGCAAAGTCTTTTAGGTTTGTAATTTGCGAGATTCGAAAGATTGAACATTGCCGCGAGGCTGTGGCTACATGCCTGCTTGCGGTCACAGGTCTGTGATATCTACTGGTGCCCGAGAGCTTAAAATTTTTGGGCGCGGCACATTTTTGGTGTGTGTGGTACTGATAGTAGATGAAATTTTACGACAAAGTACTGTTATCTGAGTGTCAAAAATTTTCCGATTTTTTCCCTCTAACTAACTCGCTGAAACCCATGTTGATATACCGTTAATGAAATTGCCGTCCCGTGTGCTTATTTATCGAACTCATAAGCAAACAACCATGTTTTAACGCATGCTGCAAAAATTTTGTACCTAGCAATGAATATTTCTACAGCGGTTGGCGTTTATAAGACAGCTTTGGCAGAACGAAATAACAAAGCCAGCCTAACCTTGTGGGTATTTAGTGAATAAAGCACTATTAAATGTATATATATTAACTATATATGTCCTGAAACCGATTTTTTAGGATTACTCGAACGCTTCTCGTAATCACCACAGTATTCATTGTGATGAATCTGCCGAGCTACGTTTTACGATGTAAAAGCGTTATACAAACAGCAATCAAAGGCGATGTAGATTTGTCGTTTTTCGAAATCGTTTGCATACAAATATTTACATTTTTGTATAATAGTTCGTTTGCGGCTAATTTTTTCGTTTACTCAATATCGTCAAAACATTTTCGCAAATCAACACGGGTAATATGGATGTCGTTATTTACAAGAGCTAAGCGCGCAGCGTGTCGTAGCTGTGGACGTGAACAGTCGAAGGACTACAGTGCGTTAGGATTACCAGCTGTGCTGTCTAATTATGGTAAAATGGGTCCTTGTAACGGACGAGCTGGTGGCGCCGCCGGTGCGGCCTACTACGCGCGCTCTCGTGCCAGCCAAAACTCACCGAGTGGACTGAGTCGGGACTATAATACTATTGGTGGTAGTGAAAATCGTCTATCATGTCGGGACATTCATTCACCGCAACACATGAAGAATAAAACTGGCGATATTACAACACCAATTCGGTCTAGTGTCTCATTTTATAATACTTCGCGTAAATCTACCTACATGGCGACTTCTGAAAACAAGCCAACGTGTTGTTCGAACAGTCATTACAGCTTAGCTCAGGATATTAGTGACAACTTTAACCGCGTCGGCTTGACAAGTAGCGACAATCCTGCAAAAAACAAAGCCTCTTGCGACGTGAGTGGATACGAAACTCCTGCTCCATCAACATCTACTACAGAGCATATTCCTATATCAGAATCCACACTTGATACGAAAAATTCTCGCTCGCAGCACAAGGCCTCATTGTCGTGCACTCCATGCCAAATTTCCCAAACTACATTAATCGTAGGTGGTACTAGCAACGGTAAATCTAAGAACAGTATACGCTGCTGTAAACAAATGGATAAGTATCAAAAATCCTACAGAAATTTAGAATCAGAAAATTGTGTTTCTACGGAAAATACGAACCTTCTCGACCACGACCAGTCAGAATCGTGTCGGAATGATGATAGTAACAATAATAACGATGACCATGATACTACATCAGCAGCAATTAGAAAAGGCTTTTGTCAAACGAATGACTCTTCGTCGCTTATTTTGAGCGAAATTATCCCTTGTACAAGATCGCAATATTCGGACAAAAATCGTACAAATAATACTACAGCGCTGGTAGACGACAGTGGAATATGTGAACTAAAACAAAAAGAACACGTTAATATTAAATATAATTTAGCAAAGCCTTATTTAAAGTGTACATGCAGAAATGATATAACTGGTTGCAGTTTAACCTCGGATAAATTATTTTCGAAAAGCTTTTCCGAGCTTTATTTTAGCAGCAATCAGCACCAAAGTATTAACTGTGTCCTCGCTCCTATGTTATCTCGTTCGTCAGATGATCATAGCTCTCACGAAGCTAGCTGTGGTAGCGGCAATAGCGGTGGTTTGAAACGTGTAGTTACAAAACAAGATCATAACATAGTCCACATTGAACTTTTACCGATGGAAGAATCTATTGATTGCTCGAAAAGTGGATCACCATTCGCAAGTTTGACATCCACGCATGTGACTTTGTGAAATGTGGTAACGAAATTTGTTTCATAGGTGTCCATGGAAGGCGATTCCCTCTCCCTGATGCCCACAAGCCAGTCCAGTGCGGAAATTTTGGCAACTGTGGGCTAGATTACAAAATTTAAATCAATTTTGGGAAAAGAGCGAATTGCAAGGAAACAATAGGAAGATTGGCTGAACAATTTTGATCATAAACCCTCCGGGGCCATCTCCCCACTAGTCCGGCAGAACTTTGATTTGAATTTGTATACTTTGGGTATAATATTGACATATATATAATCTTGATAGTATATATAATTTGATTTGTTATAAATATATTTCTGATTGCAAACAACACCATTTTGCAGAATACTCCACTGTGGTCGTTGGTTTTATTAATATCGCAGTTACTGACGACCCCGATCAAACTATAAACAATAACGATTTCAAAATAACTTGTAGCCAAATAACCGTTCAAAACCATGCAAAGCGTTCATTGTTGAACCCTAAAACAAGAAGTTTTGTTTATAATGAAGGCTGGTTTATTTATAACAAAGATACCGGCAAGAATTGGAACAATCAGGCTGAATTTGGCACGATAAATGTTGTCACACATTATTTATTAGCAAAATTCTAGGTACCGGTGAATTCAACCATCATATGAATAAGTGGACAATAAAGGTCAGAAATTTTCAAGTTTAATGCACTATAGTCCTCGTAAGACAGTTGGGTTTCTACCAATGAGAGTCATGCGATAAAATCATTGAAAGCCATCCTATATATTATTTAAAAATATAGAACAGTTGCATTAAAAAATGTTTTATGGTTAGTGTGCCTATTATACAATTTCTTTGAGGTGGTCGACAGCCTTGAGTTAAATTCATTCAATTGGATATTACACATTTCATAATTAACACATAAAAATCATTTCTTGCTGAATTCTTCTAATTGTTGAGATTGATGCCCTGGCATTCGTGACAGATTAGGTTTCACCTGCTACAAAACAAATGACCTTTGCTCAGGCGTCCTCGGAAAATTTCGGACTCTGACTGGTTTAATTTACCTAGCAGTTTTTTGCCACCGGTGAAACACCAGCTCCCAGCTCATACAAAAATGGACGATATGTTTTTCTAAAATTATATTCCGACTAAAATTTTGTGTAAAATCCTGAATATTACTCTATTAACCTTATAGTTTTCACGCCGTGCGCACACGTACATATTTGCTGGAACAAAAACTGCAGAAAACGCAAAAATATGACGACCGAACGTGAAAACCTAAGCTCTAGATTGTTAGAACGGGACGTCACGGTAGACAACTAGTTCAGGATTAATAAATGTGTCAGAGGGTCATTTGAGTGACATGCAATTTCAAAGTAAAATATAATTTTTGAGACGACCCAATGGTGAGTTTTGAAATACACCCAGCCCCTGCTTTTTTATGACCTTGGTTGATCAATTAAAATATTTTACCTTTATATCTGACAATCTTAAAATCTGAATACCATCAGCCAAACATGCAAGAAAACTTTATGTGAATTACTGGCTATTGCTACATAGGGTAAATACCGCGATAATAATATTTTTATATAATATGGCAGAAGCAGCTCTGAAGCAGGTGCTTTAGCAGTATTTTACTATTTTATGGTCAGAATACTGGTGAGTCGTCAAAAGATAAGGTCTATCGAAAAATAATAAAAGAAAATACGCAAAAATTTTGGTATTTCCATTTTTCACATTTTAATCCTTCACGGCCTGTAGGATTAGATCGCACAGTTCAATCAGCCACAATATATAATAAACATAGTGGATAACATTTCATTCGCAAAATATGTAATTTGTACGTGTGCTTAGTCGTATTGCATTCGTATTTTCCATTTTATCAGTAAACTGTTTATATGTTGTAGTTACATTCTGCAACGCACCAATAACTCGATTTGAAAAATTTTTGGCGCCATGTTAATTTGGGAAGAACTCAATCACGAGCGACTGAGTTAAAATGAACTCTCCGTGAGCAAATCTACTTGAGCCATTTTAAGTCGGATTTGGGTCGGATCTGACACCGGAAACCAAAGCGATTTATAATTTTCAACCATCTCAATTTCTATATTTTGTAGTAGGTCCCACATAATACGATAAAAGAGTGATATTATTTCCACCCGTCTCTCGCCTCAAACAAATAATATTAGCCGCTGGGCCCACTATATCGCATAATTAATGCCTTTGCGACTACTAGATTCAGAGATCAATATGAGACTAAAAAAGATAATATAGCCAATTATTTCTTGGGCTAAACTATATAATCAAGGCGCTAAACCAGATACACTCAAGCAACGATGAACCAGATTGTCAGTAATATTATAACCATTGCATTTTTCATTAATGTAATTTACCAAAATTTAAATTCAACAAGCTTGGTTGTTGAAAACCAAGTTGCCCCATTGAATTTTTTGTGCCAGTCTGAGTGTAGTTTTCCTTTCGATAAATGTATCGCAGCAGTTAACCAAACATCGCAGCTTATTTCATGCCTATTCTGCCTATATAGAAGACTTTTGGAAGGGATTCGACATTCAGACAGTACTGAAAATTTGCATCATTAAATGTTGTAAAAAAGAAACGAAGTTTATAGTTTGATAAAGAATTACTGCATCTCTAGTAAGACGTGAAATTCACTCTGACGTAAAAGACGCAGGGCAGTAATCTGACAACTGTTCCAAAAATTGTAAATGGAATGCTTCACGGGACGAAATGTGTCACAACCCTGCTGTCACCAACGCGCAAAACTACTCCGCCGTTACGGCATTGAGAGCAAAACCAATAATATTGTTTACATTAGTAGAAACAATTGTTTTCAATATCTCAAATTTTGCCTAATTTATATATTAATATGATCGTACAGTTCACCAGATAGGTAAAACATAGTGCGGTTCAGCCATTGGTATTAGTTGTGTAGCTTAAATGAATGTTTTGAAACATCCGACGAGTTGTCACGTTCCTAGCTAAATTGGCCAATTGATGCGATGTTGTTTTACTTGGGTAGTGAGGATAGGACACATTAACTGCAGAAAATTTTATCTTTTTTAAGAACAGTTTACAGAAATTGGCGAAAAGTAGAAAAAATTGCAAAAATGGGCGAGAAACAAACTAAATGCGTAACATAGTACAGGATTACAACGCCAGTGTCTTACCAATCTGCCAATGATATAAGTATGTAGCGATTTTTATATATAATTTATAAAGTACAACGCGGATTTGCTGCGTCTAATAGAGACATATCCGTTGCCGCTGCATCTAAACAATCAGCAAATTTCTTTTAAATCTTGGTATACTTATACGAGTTTCAGCCAAATCCTTGATGAGATTATCAGTAACTGTAAGGATAAAGATAGATTGTTTACAGTTAGTAAATCCGAAAATAATGACACAGCCTGACAGCTGTTGCAAAAACACGATGCTAGTAAATCACACTGAAGAGTGTTATATTCAACGTTCAAAGCGAGCCGAGCCAGGCAGAAACAAGAGCAAAAATTTTAAAGTTTGAAAGTAAATAAATTTAAGAATATGAAAATTTGCACCTAAGCGGAAATGAAATAACAAGCTCACTAAACGGTTATGAGACATTTTAAGTTCACATTTTTTGTTGCTAAAAATTAGTTAGGTCAACCACATTCTTAGATAATCTTTCGTTATAAAATAAATTTCTTCAATCGAAATTTGTTAATATGCACTCTGCGCTGGTAAGACGGCAGCTATCAGTATTTGTGATAATATTATCCTGAATATCTTTGTATTCCTACTGAGTCATTGTTAACATCTTATTTTTTATATTACGATTTTTGGAATAGTAGATACAACTCATTTTGTAGTTCGCTCTGACTCTACTTTAAAAATTGATTTTGGGGAGGAGGCACGACTCTCATACGTCGCATTTTCCGTATATATATTATTATTATTATTATGTGTTGAATATAAAGCGGCGTTCACATTATAGAGGATCCCCATGTAGCAATTTTATCTCCCAATAGTCTATGCTATACCATGCAGTGGCATACAGTATATACCTAGGCTATATAATGAAACGGGTGGTGCATGAGGCACCATCAGCTTAACTATAGTGTCAAATTTTATATATTATGTTTTGCTGGACACTATACACAAACACATTATATAAGGTGTGTATATAACAGCTTGGTGTTACTCACACCATATACCTTTTTGAAAATTTTTTATGATGTAGTCTACACTATACCGTTACCGACACTACACTATATATGTATTCTGTCTTAAAATATGTCAGAAACACTGTCGTTTCCAAGACACTATATAACTGATGGTGGCAAAGACACTCAGGGTGGACAAAATTTCTACACAAGAAGCTTTTATGACATAAGTTCTATTTTATCGAAAATGTAAATTTTGATATATACTTAAACAAACGTGGAATTTTTGATCCAGTTGCCATTTAACGTTCACCGTAAGCTGATAAATCTGTTTTATAAGTTAATATTATGTAAATACCATAACGGAAGCGAAACTGTTTATATTTCAGGATACTTTAATTATTCGACTAATTGAACAAAAGCAGAAGGAATATCTGGACGTGAATATCTGAAGACTGGTATTGCATAATTTGTGTCGATATGCAAATATTCTTTGGCTAACTTTCTATGGTCTGCTAATACCGTGAAGGCCCATAACCGTACGAAAATATTACACCATTTTTTTTAATTTAAAGCTAACGGACCACACTGGACTAAGATGTTTTATGCTGCTCGTGCGTCACATAGACTAAAACGCGCAGATATTAAGAGTGGAAAATTCCGTGATACAAAGTGAAATCGAGCGTAAATTTTGACGCTTTGTTAGAACCACATTTAAACTTTCGAGTGATATAAGTAGCTTTGCTTGTTTCTATAATGTAGATAATGATGCTCGCTTGAATAATGTTCTGCTTTCTTATAACATGCTCAGTTCAGTAATATAACGTTCTGCGAGTAAAAAGTTAAAACTCGTTTCGCTTACATGCTAGATTAAATTATGGTTTCGGCAATGTTCGTGAATTCTTTCGTGCAAAGTTTTCGAATATGCTTGCTAAACATCTATTTATCGTTTTTAGTACTTCTTTCGATACTGAAACATTTCTGTGTCATTGGAAAGTTTTAAACATTGTGTTTATCTACAAAACAATTCCAAAAATTCGGCTGTAAATTATCCCCCATTAGCCTTCATTCAGAGTGTAGCAAAATTATGTAATCTATGGATTATGATAATTTGTCCAAATATCTTGAATCTAGTAATTTGTTTTATGCCAATCAAAAGGCTTTCGGCAAAAACGATCAACCGTCACTCAAGTGGCTATTGATTGGCATATGGCGCTACACAATAAAACGAAAATCGATACCATTTATTTAGACTTGGCAAAATATTTAATTAAATTCCGCATAACACACTTAAGCACGTTATCTCTTCTTTCAGCATTAAAAATAATCTCTTTCATTTGTTATCTGGCTTTTATGCAAATAGAAAGCAACCGGTTTGTAGTTGTGGCGCAGTATCGTTTGAGGTCTTTGTAATGTCTGAAGTACAGGGAGCTCTTTGTAATGTCTGAAGTACAGGGAGGTCTTTCTAATGTCTGAAGTACAGGAAGGCACCACGTTAGGGCCATTTGTGTTTGTGATGCGTATTAATGATGTTAAAAGCAACATTAGCCCACAGTGTTGTTCAATTTTTGAAGACGATCTTTAAATAATCGATTATTTAAAGTTAACGCAATATGCTTGATCAGACTTAGAATTATGAATGGGTTGATAATCGACGAGTATGTCTGTCTAATGTTTTCTTATGTACGTTCTCGCTGGATTTGAGAATGGTTAATTCCAGTACTGCGTAAAATCGCTTAAGGCTGTAACAGAGGGCAAAGACATCCTCGTCGTGTGTCCCGCTTGCCAGAAAATTGCTCGAAACCGACGTAATGCTAAGCTGAATGGAGCGCCTCCATCTCTGGTTCATCCAAGCGATGACCGTCTCGAAAAGATAGAGCGTCAGCTGGAAACGCAAACACACTCGCTCGCCAACATTGCTACATCTCGAGCAACCCACGATCAGGCAACAACCAACCAAGACACTCATACGCATTCCATTCCAAAGTCGTACGCTTCGGCTGCCGTAAAAACACTGTAAACCAAGTGCAATAAGCTTCCAGTGATGATAGCGTCAAGCATCAAAATTGTCTCCTGTTTTCCGGAGTTCCTGAAAGCCGAAAGTATTTCCAGATAGTTTTCAAAAGGAAACTCGCCATCGACCCATCAGCAGATGTTGAATATGTATTTCGTGTGACACTGCTGAATAGTACATAACGCAACAATGATCGTAACGAACGTTCTACAGCTCCACGACTGCCCAAAGTTCGTTTTTGAGCTTGTACGGTAGCACGCTCTGTCCTGCAGCAAGCACCGTGTTTAAAACAGATAAAGGTACAGAGTACAAAGGTATCTATATACGCCGGTAAATGTCGACAGAGAAGAGAAATCAACTTTCTGCCGCTAGGGGCAAAGCATATGAGCTGAACATGAACGCTTGCAAAACCCCGAACAACCGGGAAAAGTTCGTCATTGTAAATGAAAAATTAGTTCTTTATAAAGACTGCACTTTCGCTAATGACATACTTGTCGGTGGTAAGCGTTGAAATGTGGATTATCAATATATTAAGCATAATGGTAAAGTTATATTACAGGTAAACTAGAGCAGGGGCTAAATACACATTTATTCTGTAATAGTCACATTGAGTGTACGTTTCTTTGCTTGGAGTCTGTGTAACAAATCTTGAATCTATTTTGCACAGTAAAGTATTCCAGCTTTTAGCTATTTGTGAAACATGGTTTAGTAACGTATTCCCCACTTCATTATTTGACTGTGGAAATTATACAGTTTATCGTAAAGACATAATTGAAGGCAGAGGTGGCGGAGTAGCTTTCTTCGTTTGCAAAGACATAACGCATATTGTCGTCAGTATTTCAGAGCCACAATTTGACTCGCTGGAAATTATAGCGCTTAATATTTTTGTTCCTACTAATCATAGGATGACATGTCTATACAGACCGCCGCAATGCGACGCTGCGCACATGGCGTGTTTGTGTAGCTACCTAAAACGTCTGTGTGACGTTATCGGTCCTGCTACTATACTAGATGATTTTAATTTACTCGATATAAACTGGACAGAATATTCTTGGCCAAAAACTTCTATTAACTTTCGCTTCATGAACAACATCCAAGAACTAGGCTTACATCAGATGGTATCATTTCCCACATGAATGTGGAATTGCATTGGTCTGGTGTTGACTACATCACCATTGAATGTGTGGACAATAACGAGAGACGAAGAACTTTCCGATCATGCATCGATTCGTTTTCATCTACCTGGATTTATTAACAGTAATACAGCGAGTCTGCCTATGTTTGTTTACGATATTAAGAACACTGATTTTCAAAGCCTAAATAACTATTTGTTTTCAGTTAATTGGGATATTGTTTTGAATAGTTTATTTACGGTAGAGGAGAAGTGGCATATCTTTACACATATTTTAAACAAATCTGTTGGACAATTCGCATCTAAACTAAAAGTAGACTCAAAAAACAGTTTTAGGTACCCTCTTTTCATTAGGAAACTGCTCAAACGAAAAACAAAGCTATGGAGGATAAGCAAATTAACCTCAATTTCGATGACTACAACAAACTAGTTCAAAATGCTATAAGGCTATTGCTCGTTTCAAACGTGCCCGAGAAATAAACGTTATTAACAGTGGTAATCGTAATGGTCTTTTTAGATACGTTCAAAACAGATTGTACTTCAAATCAGGCATTGGTGCTATACATGCATCAAACGGTGAATTAGTTGCTGACGACAAAACTCGCACTGATATTTTGGCGAACGCTTTTGCTTCAGTTTTTGTTGATGACGCCGAACAGTATCCAACAGTTCAAAACACTAATGTTTCTGACAATAACGTGTCTTGTGTTACCCTTTTTCTACAAATTATGCATAAATTTATGGGATTTTGAAATCAAAACATAGCCATTCTCCCGACGCTATACACAATACTTTCTCAAAAATACCAGAGATTCGCTTTGTTTCCATCTTGCCCATATTTTCGAGCAATCCTTTGTAATTGCCCGTTTACCAATAAGCTGGCTATATGCTGACATAGTTCCATTATACAAAAAAGGCGATTCATCTCTTGCGTTAAATTATAGACCTATATCATTACTTTCTAACTGTTGTAAAATTATGGAGTCCGTTGTTGATAATCGTATACAGTCTTATTTGTTTTGCAATAATAAAATTAATCCAAACCAACATAGTTTTGTGTCAAAGAAATCAACAAGTGCTCAGCTTCTTGAATCTGTAAACGATTGGTCAAATGCTTTATACAATGGAAAATCAGTTGATATTCCGTACGTTGATTTTGCATAAGCGTTTGATACAGTTTCGCATGTGAAACTGCATCACAAAATTTCATGTATAGGCATTACTGGAGCACTTTTAAATTGGATTACTGCTCTTCCCAGCCGAAGATAGTTCAGAGTTAAATCGAATAATACATATTAAAATTCACAAAAACTCTACCTGGAGTGCCTAAAGGGATTACTTTGTTTCTAATATATAAATGATATTGCTTGTTGCTTAAATAATGTGAAGTATAAAGTTTTCGCAGACGACGTTAAGTTATATGTTAATACGTCAAACTGCAACAATGGCAATGCTCCGACTCATCTTCTGAACGTACTTAGCTCTTTGGAACAATGGGCAAAATCCTGGCAACTTTCCAGTTCAGTGTCAAAATGCAATATTTTACAATTGGGCAAAAACAACCTCAAATTTCAATATGGCTTACAAGAGAATGAAACTACCACGTGTAAAGACCTACGTGTCATAATTAGCTCCGACCTCAAATTTGAGACGCACTGCAATGTTCTCGTTGCAAAAGCATATCGGGTAATCAATATGTTGTTTAACTGCTTCATTGACTGTAACTCAGAGTTATTAATACTGTTGTATTTATCGTATGTTCGACCAATATTGTAATATTCAAGCCAAGTTTGGTCACTGTATTATTTGTTCGAAGTAGAGAAAGTGCAGCGGTATTTCCCCAGAAGGCTAGCCAAACGGCTTGGTATCTTCGATATGTCGTATAAGCAACGACTAACACACTTTAAGTTAGAACCTCTAGAACGATATCGTTTAAAACAGACCTCATTGTAGTTTTCAAAAGTCTTTATAATGAAATTGATAGTTGTCACAGCTTTTTCGAAATTTGCGACAACAGAAAAACCCGTGGTCACGAAAAGAACTAATAAAAACAATGTTTAATTCGAACTAAAACATAGCTTTGCGGTGAGAACTATCGATGCGTGGAATAAATTAACTAGTTTTGTTTGCTGTGAACCTCTCGTAGGATCATCCGACTGCAAAAAATTCAAAATACTTTTAAACAAGCTTGACTTGAGCTAGGTTTTACAGTTTAATAAAAATTTTTTTAAACAATTATTTGAAATGCTACTTACTCCCTTAATAAAAATTAATCTTTTACGCTCTATATTTTCACGGAATGTAAGTGGATTTGCTTTATTCTCGCTTTAATTTAGGTTTATTAACTTGTCTTTTATATAAAATTTGTTTATGTATTCATTTTCTGATTAGATTTTATAACCTGTACACCGGAAGTGAGTAAGTCATTACCTAAGTTTCGAGCTCGTAGTGACAGCCTTAACGGCTGAAGCAAACTTCGTTTCGCTCCTTTCCGAATATGGTATGTTATTTGTAAATAAACTTCTTTGTTGTTTGTTGTATAAATGGGTTGAAGTTAATTACAGCTAATCATGTGAAAGACGTCCTGTATGTATGTGACACAATGAAATTTTTCTTCCGCTTCGCTTAGATTGTCAAAATATGTTTTAA
The DNA here is from genome assembly GCA_030248225.1 of Trileptium ribeirensis. Classification (NCBI taxonomy): domain Eukaryota; kingdom Metazoa; phylum Nematoda; class Enoplea; order Enoplida; family Thoracostomopsidae; genus Trileptium; species Trileptium ribeirensis. Next base: position 28,125 of record JASANE010012772.1, read on the forward strand.
ACTGGTAAACAAAATATATTCATATTTTCAAACAAACAATAAAATTTTCTTATTGAAACGTTATTGAGTCTTTGTCTTATGCATGAGTAAACTTAAACCCCACCAACTCCTTTTGACAGTATGTACAAAACGCTGTTAGCGAACAAAAAATTCATTACAATAGCCAATTCCAAATTGAAATATTTCCGTCAGCGAACGCACAGAGACTGATTGCAAAACGGTGTAATTTTTGTTCGCTAATAAAATGCACCTTTTTGCTATTTGGCCACAAATTCGTTTCATAACGCACAGCGGGGCAGCTAGCATTCCACATTTTTTCGTTACGCTAACACATTTAGTTTTATTATTGATAATACGTGTAGTTCGCGAACTTAACATGTGATGTGCAGGGTTTAAAATATCAAACGGAGGAATTTTCGTTCGATAATAAAATAAAAATTTTCCAATTCAAATGGTAAACGGTCATAAATCTGTTACTTAATGTTTTTGAAGTAACTGTTAACAGGGCAATGATGTTCTGTTATTTCACGTTTTCGATGCGTTGCCCAAAACCCCAATTTAATATTCTCTGCTATGTTGACGGATGGGTGGTACGGCTAATCGCTAATGACAGAAGGTGATGGTAGGGAGCGCACTTTAAATATACTCTTGTATTACCCAAACTTGAATATGCATCTGAAACATGGTCTCCTTACATTTAAAGGATATCACTCTGATTGAACGAATGTAGGGCTTATTTACTAGTCAATTACCGGCTATGCAATGCTTTGCATAGAAGAACCGTTTATCTGATTTACAATTCAAGTGCCGTTGAAAAAAATAGACTTATAAATAATCAAATTATGGCCTATAAAATTTTGGGAGTTTGATATTTCCTGTTTTCTTCAATCTGAGCTGCTTCCGCAATGCCATAGATACAAACTGACTGTTCGTAGATGCCGATTCGATGCAGTTAAATTCCCATTCGGAATTTATACCATTAATGTGTGGAATAATTTAGTAGAAATTTAGTAGAATTTCAGTCATACTCACCTGAACCTACGCTTATTGTGCCAAAGTACATGTGGCAATATCAATATTTCTTCTATCAGTTTTAACTTAGCCTTTAATGATTTGGCTGTTGCAGTGAAATTAGTACTGTGTTTTAATAACTGCAAATCTTTATGCTAAATCAATTTACCCGCTATAATTTCAAACAAGCTTAGTTGCATCAGAACGAAAAAACAGCTACATTCACCAATTAGTCTCTGGGTTATAGCTACTGCAATAAAATTGTTTAATATCCAACCTTAATTACTGTCTCACACCACGGTGTGTCGGATTGGGAATGTTATGTCATCTGATGAAGATAATCTATCTTGTTGTACGCAATTTTCTTTTACTCAATTGTATAAGTTTATGTCATATTTTACTGAAAATATCCGGCTCATCTTTGTGCTTTCGGTCTGTTTAAATTGTCGCTCTCGCAATATGCACATACGGTTTCTGGCAAATGCCATACATTCAGAACTGTATGTTGACTGTCACCCCTCCCCAATTTTTAAAAGACGCTCAGACATTTAACCGTTTAACCAGTGTAGTTGTTCGATAACAAACAAATAAAGCTTCAAAACGCTGCATAAAGAAATTCGATTTGTACCGTATGATATTCGTTGTTGTTTGCATTGTATACGGTATTTTTCACTTGCTGTGCGAGAAGCCTTAATGATTAGAGCAATAGCCCCGTAATTGCTCAATGGTAAGTGAACTTGACAGGCACCCGTGCGCTCGGAGCTTGGTACCTCGGGGCGTGTAATAATTGCACATTAATACATAAATACAAATTAATTCAGTGCCTAAAGGGTTGCTTGTAATTATATATTGGTAAACACAACGGTGCATATTGTACTTTTATAAGTGTACCCCATTGACAGATTATTAATTACAGTTTTATTTTATGTTAGCACAGTTTCATTTTATTATTTATTTTTATGATTATTGTTTTTTTTATTTTTGGTAGTATAATTATTGGTAAAGAGTGTTCTACGAAATTACTGGCCTAACCTTTTGTTCATCACAGTTATTGGACTTTTGCGATATATTTTAAATAGACCTATCATCAACATGGTAACCAAAGTTAAACACCTCATAATTGGCTAATTACGTTGTGATATTCGATGATAAATCACTATATTTCAGTAAGGTTTGACTAAAGGTTTGAGTTAAACTAATAGTTTGATTTATTGTCGAAGAAAAACAGACGACTTCTTCTCAATCCACGTAGACTAATTAAATTTTACACCCATAAAATGGCTTATAACAAGGCCCTTATAGCCTAGTTATTCTTATAAGTCTGTGTATTATTTAACATGAATGACGCAGATTACACTTAACTACACTTAGTAATGGGTGTTATTTATTCGAACATATACTGAATGAACAGACCACTTTCCTCAAACCATATAAACTAATTGAATTTACACCTAAATGACTTTAGGCTCAGGTTCTCAGTCATCATAAATGACACAGTTTACATTCAAGGACATTTTGTAATGAGTGATGTTATTAGAAAATTTACTTTACATTTTGAATTTAGTTATACATGTATCCACAATAAGCAAAACATAATTACAAATAAAACAATATAGCAATAATGAAATAACAAATATAAATTAACATTGATAATGCCAAAACCAATAAACCAACCGGCCAGAGTTACAAAAACAACTTCAAGAAATTTTCTAATTTTACGTCCGCAAACTCTCACACCTTGGTAATTTTTACTTGGTCTTAAAATGCTTGTCAACCGATCCATCAAAAGCAAAAAATGTTGTGATTGAATATGTTTCAAGATATTGTACCATTTCACAATGTAAGCTCTCCACTGATAACTGATATGAACAGTGATTAATATGTAATACATATTTCTCACTGCTGTAGGTACTAGGACCTTGTATTTTTTTAATTATGAAAATCTCATAGCTAGCGTAAATAATTCACGATGTAGCCTTTAATCATCATAACTCAGCAAAACATGGTCGGATTAGTTTCACCGATGGCTCAAATTGTTTTTCGTGGTGAGTTCCAGCTTTCTCGATTTTAGATACGAATTTATAAATTTACAGCTCAACTTATTGTTAAAGCATCTTTTTTGCCTTTTTGCGTTAAATAAACTTTATAATATTATTTGCAACAAGAGTATGTGTAGAACGGATTAACCAACTTTGCGGAAGTGGTATTTAGTGCAATGGTACTTAAGTTATGTGCGTACATGATCATACATTTGACTGCATGATCTTCCGTTCGTCAATGAGAACTGTTGAATCATCATTAATTCTGAAATTTGTTAACAGTTCGATTCATGGTTTTCGATATCACTATTTGTATCCCTATCTTGGCATTTGTATGCAGCTACTTTAAAATCTATATTTTTTGATATTGTAGAATACTTGACGGTCCTTTCTAGTGCCATTTTTTATATTTTTTCAAGCGCACCCGGTATTCCAGTTTTGTGGCAAATTTAGTTCAAATTTCAATCGAATTTCCCTTCCTTTCAGATGACACACATATCGTTTACCCCAAGTCTGATATTCAATTAATGTTCGTGTCACCTTAAAATTATTTGATACTTCTAGTGCCTTTTCACTAAATCTATCAAAAAATTAACATTCATCGATGAAACCATGTCCTTAAAACTGTATCAATAGGACTGCAGAACACTGATTAACTATAAAATTCGAGCTTTAGTCAGAGATTCCAAAAGGAAGCCGTTTTCTTATTTTTGACATACCAAACCTATCTCAAGGTAGTAAATAGAAACATACAAGGCATGAAGCACTAGCTTGTCATTTGTTTTTCTTTGCAAAAATCAGTAATACGTTAAGTCCCAGCAACTAAGATTACATTTTCATCGATTATTCATGCTGTAAGCTACGCATACAAATAAACTAAAGTCATCAGCAGGTTGAAATTTGCTTGCTGCTAACTTTTGTGAGCCAATGACTTATAACATCCGTATAATTTTGACATTGTTGTGTTCAATCCAAGCCTATCACTTAATCAATCGTTAGACGGTATGTTGTGGAATATGTGTGCTATTTATAAATATTACAATAATTACCATTGAAATAACCGTGTGGCTGCAGAAGGTAGCCTTGGATCAAAATGCAGTAAAGTCTTTTAGAAATAAAAATATTGGCATAGCTACGATTTATTCGTGCTAGGATAGTTGAGATTTAGTCACTTGCTGAGTCTTTGCCTGTATAATTAGAAAATTTTATCCAATTAAGAAGGAGTATATATTCCGCTATATATAAAACTAGAAAACCTTGCGATAATTTGTTGTACCTACTGCTACTACAGTTCAGCTTTTTAAATGCTTCCTCATTTTGATAATTAATTTCGCTGCAGCCTTACTAGGTTACTTGTCAACAAATTACATTCACATAATGAGCTTTGATTGTATGAACTGCTGCAAAATAGCATATGCTAATCTGTGAGCAAATTTTTTTGTTACCATAGCTTGAAATAAAGATGGAATTCTTGTCGCGTTTACCCCCCAGACCGGATCCGAGCCGACAACCGTGTTAGGACGACCCGACCCGACCCGAATTTGTTTCTTTTCTAAATCACATAAAATATATATTCAACAAAATCTAAGGCAAGCATGATTCAATTGAAGTCTTCATTTACATAGGTGGCTTTATAGCTTCTTTCCTGTTGGTAGTAATAAAATTGTTACTAATAGCGCAAAAATACTTTTTGTAAATATAATAATGCGGAATGCGACTTTGTGAATGCCTAATTACGATTATCTGTTCAGTAGATTTCCTGAACTGGTTCAGGACGAATTTGGCATACTTGCAAAACCTACCGTGCCTATTAAACGCTACAACACATAGATAGATACATAGAACGTAGCTACATAGATGGGCAGTGGTCATGTGAGCCCGTATGCTTCGCTGGAAACCCAACGGTGCGGGCGAAGCATCCAGTTACAGTTGGGTTTACCCTAGATAACACCAACTTTAATTCGTTCTTTTTAAAGTAGTAACGTTAGTTGATTATCACTGTTCAGAAAATAATTATTAAACGTAAGCCAACGGTTGCAGCGAAGAATCTAGTTTTTCAGTAAACTTCATTATTGCGTATTTTTTGGTTATCGGACACTTCGCCCTCTCGCCATGTCGAAAATGTTTGCTGTATAATCCAACTAGAAATTAATGACATGGAATACAGATAATTGTGTAACAGCGCACCCTATTTCGGAAGAGGGGTGTAGCCGCAGCTAGCTTACAGTAGGTAAAGAAACAAAGGTAAAGGTAGTGTATGTACACAAATATAATATTTTGTTTATTAGCTGACTATAAAAATATCTACACATACATGGGTACATTTGTACATTTTATTTTAATGTGCTTCAGCTGGTAATATCTGCCAACCATCTGTAACCCGTTGCGCTGAGAATTCCATACTTTACCAATAGCACTGCGCTTCTGAGTTTGAGTATCATATTTTCCTGTCGCATGGAACAACCCGGTTTGACCCGACTCGACCTGCGTTCGTGCACCTCAACCCGGCTCGGCCCGACCCAAGCCGCACTGAGCCCGACCCGACTTCCATCTTTAGTTCGAAATATTCAAATATTATACCATTACTGATCATACTTGAGGCATAAATAGTATGAATTAGGCGTACATATTCATAAAATTTTAGTCTCTATAACTAACCAGACACGACACAACTGTATTTGTAAAAAATTGACGGTCTTAGTTTATTTCTAACATATATGCTTTAACCTTTGCCGGGAGCCCTTTATCATGCACATATCAAATAAAAAATACGCATTTCAAGAAACTTAAAATTGTATAGCATAAACCAGTTACACAGCTCACAACTCTGAAAAATTTGTAGAAGCCTAGCAGCCCGCTCATCGCCTCCCCAACCATAACCATGAGTAAAAAAAGCGCCGCCGTCTAGAAAAAAAAAGAACCACCTCTTTTTGGGGGGGGGCGTCAAACCCCCACACAAAACCACACACCATCCCCCAAAGGAGAGAAGGCCCGCTAGGCTTGGAACACCACCCCCCAAAAAAAAAAAAAAAAAAACAAAAAAACCCACCAAAACCACCACCCAAACCCCCCCCCCCCACCCCCCCAAAAAAACAAAAAGCCCGAACAAAAAACAAGCAAAAAAAAAAAAACAGACATTCCACCCCCCCAACCCCCGGAAAAGAACCCGGAGCCCCGGGAAGCCCCCCAGCCCCGCCCCCCCCCCCCCCCCCCGCCGCCCCCCTGAAAAACCTGCCACAACCAGGCAACAAAAGGCAAAATCTGAAAAAATTTTAAAGTCCCAATAATTTCCAAAATTTTACCCCCCTACCACCCTCCCCCCCCCCGACTGACCTGAAGCCAACACCCAACCTATCGCTGTGTCTTTGGAGCTCGTGCGTGTTTGTACAGTACACTCCGGTCTGTGTTTTATTACAAGACTACGTGTGTGTAACCTATGGTTCATAGATGTTTTTAAAACACATCATATATCTTTGACGAAGGCACGACATTTAAGCATCCAGTGAAAACAAACAACGGATGCGGATTATGATTGCATTATGCGCTGTTGTTATTTGGATTCTTACATCTACTGTGCAAGGAGGTAATTAACTCATTCTAGTTTATGTTTTTTTAATTAACGTACTCTAATAGTGATATTTAGCAGGGCGGAAATTTTGTACTTATTGTCAAGCAACTATTCGAGGCTTTGACTTTAACTTTTGAAATTATGATTTCTGTGGCTCAGATTTTGATGTGTTGGCGTTGACTGGCGAACCGCAATCGACACATCAAGCATGAACTAAATTAGTTCTTACTATATTTATGTCCATGTTATTCTATACTTCGCTTTGTTCATATGCGAAAAAATTTATATAACTGAGTAATTAACCATGCCGCAATTATGAGCGTCGGTCATTACTACATAATGTCATTCTAGTATTTATCAAAACGGTTTCTTCAGGTTTGTCTTGTGCCAGTCGAATACCTTCCTATGGTGTATTAACACGTCTTCAACCTTATCAAATGTTAGGCCACTAATATTCCAATCTGCACTATTTCGATATATATTTCGGTATAAATGTTAAAATTACAACTTTGTAGCGAAACGTCATGACTGTTGCTTTCTACAACTAATGGCTGTCTTGGCGGAATTTGGTTCAAATGTTTGCATATCCTGTAACTTCAGGCTGTATTATTGTAACGCCGATATGATCCTAACAACAAATAAGGCACGGAACAAATGAAGACTTTCTTTGCGACAATATGGTTCAAAATTTCAATATAGTTTAATCGACGTGGAATCCGTTGATAATTTAACGAATTTCGGAATCTTGAAATTTTGCCTCGACGTTTATAAAATCTCACTGAGTCTGTATAGTTTTTATTCCATAGATAGCGGGTATGTTTGTCTTTCCTTTAGCGTGCCCGGACTTTGGAAACATCACTAATGGCTTTGTGTGGTATAGCAACATAAGCCGGCCTGTGAATAGCACAGCGACGCTTAATTGTAATAGTGGATTTTACGCAAACGTTAGCAATCCAATTACATGCGATGATAATGGATGGGCATCAGTAGATCCGTCGTGTTTATTACAATGTCGTAAGTTTAAATTTCAATGATTATATCATTATTTACTGTGCGTCACAGCTTCAATGTAGTAATGTGCACGGCTAAAATCTGCTAATCGGTTAACCGATTATTGGTTTTTAACTAACCGGTTAAACCGGATTTTTTCAGTTAATTCATCTTTAGCAGTATGTTATTGACATTCATCTTTTATGAACACAACACTTGAGCTAAATGCAATTGGCTGTAGAAATATTTTGTTGCTTATAAGTGTAAGCAAATTTATTCTGAGGATCGTAATACTACGGCAACCAACCCCCGTAGAGGTCTGCAATCACTGCTCCCGTGAGACATACTCCGCCCCCGCGTCAAATATGTGTGTAAAGTAAACTTTTAAAAGTGGTAGTTCGCGCTACTAGAAGTTTAAAAAAAATTGGAGGGCGGCGGGTGGCGGTTTTTCGCTTGGCCTGTCCTTCTTTCGCGTCCCTTCACGTGCCTAATCGATTACGGTCGCCTCGCCTGCCCGTGTATCCGCATCTGCGTAATGTAACGTATCTTTGGATTCTTACTGCAGCATCATCTAATCTCTCCTGCCTTATAGCCTCTATAAGCCGGCAACATTGTCTGCGGCTGCCACCCCCGAAGAAGCCACCCGGCTGACGAAATTTGATTACATCTGATATTATTGGCGACCCATTTTACTTTTTTGTCTGTTTTAAAGTAGCCCAAAGTCGGACTAATTTTGTTTAGAAGTCTTATTATTGCTGTAATTTTAGCTTAATTTCCACTATTTCATGAGCTATTAGTTTGGTGTAAACGTAGAAAACTATTACGGAATCATAACATAAGATGCTGACACAGCCTTTTTCGAAGTTCCATATTTACTGGACCGGGACTGCCGCCGCCGTTCTTACCACGCTAGAGTTTGTGGCAGGTGCTGATTAGTGCGAGGGTGGGGTGCGGTGCGGTAGACCACAGTTTACTAAATATGGAAGCTTAATCTGGTCCCTACCTTTATGATTATTGAATCACGGTGTAGATATGGGAAAGTTTAATAGTTATGGTTAGTTATACAGGTAACTTTACTGAGGAACGATTGAAAACTGTTTGCAGCGATGCTCTTAGGATCCCGATAATACGTTTACACCTTGGAAATCAAGTCAGAAGTATATGCTTCTGCACAAGCATTGGTGTGCTTACAATAGATTTACTTTAATTTAATTGTGAGCTTTAACCGGTATTGCAGTTATTTCGCAACTGCACTTATTAACAATAGAATTTATGCGCCTGGACTACATATAATTATTTAAATATAAAATTTACGACGGTTCAGCATAATATATGTTTTTTGAAACATGTCAAATTATTTGGCTTCAGCGTTTGCGAATATGCTGCCTATAAAATAGCAAGAATCCTATGTGTTGACTATCCTGCGATGGAAATACTAAACTAGTTCTAATCATCTATAAATTTTCGCTTCCACTATTTTTAAAAAAGAAACGACAGTCCTCTATCTATACTAGTAATGCGTAGTCTCCCATTTAAAATTAAAACTCAAATGCCAAAGAATTCAGAGCTTGTAAAGTTGATAATATAATTTTCGATGTCATCAATTCCCGGAATTCCGAAATGTTTCATCTCAATTGTAGTCAACAAATCCGAGACGTTTGCTGCGTGAAATTTTCGCCTGGCATGCAGACTCCAGCGGTCGGATCTGTAAAGGCTTTGATGACTATAACAGATACGTGTAGTGCAGTGCAATTGAAGCTTTAATGCACACTCTGACAATTTGTGAAGCCAATGTCACAGCCTAAAAACACATCGAAGATAGAATATAGCTACACCTAAATTTAAATAAACAGACATCCAAGATAATATACAGCTACACCTAATCTTATCTTTGCCACTTTCTCAGGCTGTTCAAATCTTGTTCAATGGTTTTAATTTTGTTTAGATATTTTGATTCCGCAACAGATATGGCGATATACAACGCTTGACCCAAAGAAAAATTGCCAGTGTCTCGTTATCACAAGTTTTTGGGATTAACAAAAATTTATTTATACTCAATATTAGGAATATCTATGCTACTTCTTTGGGCACGGCACGTCAAGCAAAGTCCGAACATATATCTTTGTTTAGTTCGGTGATAATAGTCGTTAATTTGTGCCATAGCTTATTTTGTGAAAAGTTTGCAGCCGGTGTGAAGTATTAACGGCTGATTTACAGATTTTTCTGTTCTGCACTTGTCTGCTAATTCTGATCAGTTCCCTACTAGCAAGATAGCCGTGGTACAACGACCCGTGACGTCTGCTAATTCTGATTAGTTCCACTACTAGCAAACTACCGAGGTACAACGAACCGTGACGTCTGCTAATTCTGATTAGTTCCATTACTAGCAAGATAGCCGAGGTACAACGACCCGTGACGTCTGCTAATTCTGATTAAATCCACTACTAGCAAGATAGCCGAGGTACAACGACCCGTGACGTCTGCTAATTCTGATTAATTCCACTACTAGCAAGATAGCCGAGGTACAATGTCCCGTGACGCACTTATGCTGGTCCATAGATATGAATTTGTGCGATTGCTCTTTCGCCTAGCGAAATGAATTATACGCTACTTATACGCTGGCAAATGTTAAAAGTCCGAGATCCCACGGAGGCAGGCAAATACTCGTAGCGGAAGGAAGGTTGGGCTTCTACCTCAACAGGGGGATCAGCCAGTAGCCGGGCAGAGGGGCTCGGTGCCTATGGGTTTAACGCTTACGCTGCTGCTTGGGAATAGTCGAGAGGTGTGTATTATATTGGCACACTGGCAGACAATATAAATAACATATAAAAAGGTGGTTTGCTTTTGACTCAGGCATTTGATAAGTATTTAAATCCAGCGTAACAATACAATATAATTGTGCTCCCACTACAATGTTCAATTAATAACTTATTTCTAAAGCTTTTCAATGCACGGCTTTTACGCCGAAGTGATTGGAACCAGAAACGTTCGGTATTTTGCTCCCCTATTACAGTCATACTTCGGGTTGAAATATCTGTCCTTAAAGCCCTTTGTTACAATTTTCTGATAGCTTGCTGATAGCTTGCTGATAGTTATAGCTTTCTGTTGTTTTGGAATTTAACGAATTTGACAGTGTGGCCAGTGCGATGTAGAAATCTCTTCGTCCCGCCCTAACTGAAGTCAGAAAAATTAGAAAGATTCCGCCAGAGCTGGAAATATATATCAGTAAGTATATTCCAGCAACACTTCAAATGAACGACGGCTCAATGTTTACTGATTACACATCGACTAGCAATAGAATAGTTATGACAGCGACAGTCGAATGCAGCGTTGGCACTACGGTCGTGGCTATACAGATGCTCGAGTGCCTCTCGAACGGAACTTGGAACTCGTCGGTGATAAATTGTACTGGTAAACAAATTGTCAATTGTTGATGCATTATGTCTAAGAAATAGTAATTAGATTTATTATGATTTTGACGAATGTTTCGACATAGAGTAAATAACAGATTACGAGCTGATATAATATGTTCAGATTCAGAGTTGATGGGTTAAGATTATCAATCGATGGCTTTGACCCGAAAGCGTCTGGTGCCAGAAGTCTTCGATATTTTTATCAAATGTTAAGATCAAATATTTTGATCGCTCCACGTTTGAGTTTATAACTTATAACAAAAGACATTTCATTGTCGCTGTAGATCCAGGCAAATTATGTATGATCGCATAAGGAGATAATTAAAGAAATTATAAACCATTAAAATTTTCTTTCGTACTTATCTAATCTACTGGTCTTTAAGGTACGTTACCAAGTATCTTTATTCAATGAGATGTGTTTAACTGATTTACGAAGACCGAAAGCTTGATGTATCTTTAACATAATTTTCCGCGATCAGAATAAACTAATGTGAAGCACAGTTTGGTTTAGTTAAAGCCTAATTGTTTTAACAAAGCTATTCATCCAAATTCTATTTTAGACCGATTACTTGCTGCAGAATAGGATTTATTTAAATCGTGGCAAATTAAAACGGAGCAAAGTTCAAAACTTTAAAAGATATATAGATTTAAAACTTTTTATACCTCAGTTGAACCCATTTGTTTACAAAACGGAAATAATAATTTGTGATATCTCCTAAAACTAAAAAAAATGACTTCAAATAATGGACAAGCTGATAAAGCTGTAAAGTCGTAAACGTGAACATAACCATTTCAAAATGCGTCAAAATCAGAAAAAAACCGTAGAATGTGAAATATTTAGCGTTAAAATTGAAATAGTACTGTAAATTTTGTAACACAGATTATATAGTTAAAACTGTGCATCAAAATGTTTTAACGCACGTTTAGCTAAATTAGCTGTATTGCAAGTCAGTTGTAGCACATCCAGGCGTGCTTTAAGTGATTTGTTGACGGTTGTGTTGTTTAACTCGTGCAAACTCGTGCTGACGCACTCGTTACATCTGTGCGTACAAATCTCTTAATGGTACGGTGGCTGTGCTACAACTATTACTTAAAGTATTAAGTTTTACAAGTTTTCAACGCATCAGCTGTTTCAAAACTAATTAAAAATCTAAGCTTAACATCCGAATGAAACTGAAATTATTTATTTAAAAACGTTTGTCGTTGATTATCACGGATATTTTAGGGCTATTATGTTTTGATACATACAGTAAATTTTGATTTATATGTGTTCCGCTTTGTAGAAATCATCCAAAATGGTCAAGATCGCACAACTCAAACAACTACAATAACATTTACAGTAGCAAGCATCGGGTCGGATTACTTTTTCAACACAACCATGCACAGTACAGTGACTGGTGTTGAGCAAACAGCATATGCAGAGGGTAAGTCGTTAATTTTGGACATTAGTTTTAATAAACCACTACGTTCAAATCATTTATCTATTACACTAGCTAAATATTGCCGAATTAAGCAAGGGCATGAGGTAAACATACATATTTTCATGCACACAATAATATTATATTACATGAATTAGCGAAGCATATTTGCAATCTGGATTTATTAGCAAAACCATGTACTATTATAGAAAATTCGAAAATGATTTAATTTTTTTACGACGACTGACATGTACATATATCATGCATATATGAAAAGAAATAAAAAAAGTTAGGTAACCTAATGAAAAGTGTCATGTTTAGTAATCCAGTGATTTAAAGTAGTATATAGTCAATCCTGCTAGTTTTTTTCATATTTATGTTTTTGTTTTTTCATATTTTCGTATTTTTTCATATTTATGTTTTCATGTTTTTTTCTATATTTTAAGCATTTATACTCTTTAGTGTCTTGTCATGCTTACTTTGTTGTTTTTTTTTGTAAAATGTGTTAACATCGATCTCGGATGCTTAAATTCTTAAAAAGTTACAAATTTTCAAATATTGTAATAATTACTTTTGAAACTGGGTACAGTTCCAGGAATATATAAAGCTCTTATATATAAAATTTCGAACCTATTGAAAGCGTTGTTTCATGCGAGTGTTTTTCGCTAACACACTAAATAGTGTCACGATGTACATACGTTTATTTAGAAAATTGTGTAGAAGCTATCATAGTTTATTGTAAACCGATACATCACAGGTATAATAAAAATTATAAAATAAGCCCAGAGTAAAAGCTATTCGTCCCTGTTAAAAAGCATGATTATTATTTCGTCATATTCCGCTCAAGCTAAAGATTCGATCTACCGAGAATTCGAACGCCACAGCTTCCACATGCGCAGTAAACCTGCTAATAACTACACCATTGACCCACTTGAAGCGGTGATTGATTTATGGCGTTATTCTAAATATACCAGCGAATTGACGTTTCACTAGTAGTTTCTATTTGTATTGCGTGATCTATACGCTCGCGTTTTCAGCTTTGTGTTAAGATTGTGCATTATAGGAGTAATTTCTAACACTTATATATACTGGGGTATTTCATTCGTAGACAAATTCACAGATCGTTGAGGTAGAGTTGAGTTTAGTTTTATTCTCGAGTCATAAAATTCATTAGTCGTATTAATTCTTGTCTTGAGGTGAGAATATTGTCGAATTTATTCGAACCACCAAGTGCCAGAGGTTGGCATCCAGCTGCTTTTGATAATTAGGCAGTATAAATGGTTTGATATCATATAGTAAGTTAGCGTTTATGACTAAGTAAAATCTAAATTTGGTTAACCAAAGCGTCATTTTTGTATTCTTATACACAAAGACAACCACCCATTTCTCTGTTTGTCTCTCTTAAGTAGCTGCGAACGTAAACCACCACAATCAGCTACACACATTAATGAGACAATCTATGATTATCACTGCTTATTCACCAAAACCTAGTTAAATATTTTCTAGAGAGAAAAACCAAAGAAACATCAGTTGGTTAATTGTATTATCGATGAGTAATATTTTAAACGGGTAGTTGTATAAAAATAAAATAATATATACGTTGCATTTTCGTTCAGTTGAACTAGTGTTTTCAGAAACGTTGCTTCCTGGAAATCATGTTGATAGTCAGGAATTGAATAGTGGATAGGCTAAAATAGTCCAACAGGAACCGATTATTATTTGAAGCCAGAAACCCCGTCTACTGTTAAGGCTTAAAAGACAACTACGAACAACTATTAGATAACCCGGGTATATTTGGTTAAATAATCCCTCGTCGTCCTGGCCGATAAAGTTAAAGTGACGGGTGTTTGCTATTACGTAGCTGGTGATGTAATCGATATACTAAAGCCTAAGGCTGATCCTTAGCCTAGTTAATACGAGCCTTGTACTAAGTTTAAGACTAAAGGCAGTCTGACGCGTCTATGCTACTGCGCAGTATATACTACAATGGATGCCCCAAACGTATGTTCGTGTCTTAAGCGTAACTAATATCAGCCTTATACTAAGCCTAAGACTAAGTCCGGGACTTCTACCTCTCGAACGTCCTGCACTAATATAAAGTTGTTCTTTTTGAGGATATAAAATTATGTTCCTCGCCGCACGCGGATTCCTGACCGCTTAGCAATATTTATTTTAGTAGCGCCACCACAAAGCGTTTCAAGGACGTATGCATCTTGGTGACTTAAACATAGATAGGATAAATGAAAGGCTGCATGTAGTAAATATTATTCCGTCTTGCATAAATATAGCTTAAAAATAATCTCACATAAATTATGCCTAAAAAGTATAGATTTACAAAAGTGAAATGGGTGCATTAAGTAAAAAATCAACAGTCTGGCTCAAGAAGTTAGCTAAAATACGATGCGTGAGTAAAGTTATCTTCGGAACTCAGTTTGTTGGAACTTTGGAACCTCCAAAATATAGAACTTTGGATTTGTGAACAAAATCTTTGTTGTGACATCAAGGTAAATAAATGTCGCGGTTGTCGTAGACCACCTGGAGTTCGAATATGCATCTGAAATATATCCTATCGAAAGACTTTTATTTCAGGTTCCACTGTGTCTCAAATACAGCTAACCAGCAGTTCTGCACCAAACAATCAGCCAAATGATTATTGTGCCGTTGGAAGTGTGGCTGTAGACGAAGGGGCCGTTCCGTACTGTGCGAGTTAGTTAAGCCTAAATTTCACTAAGTTACTTTACTAACATTTTGTAAGGCTTTAGAATAATAGCAGAGTTATCAAAATTTTGTAACAATTATTTAGTGCAAAATCCCACAGATTATTTCCAAAGTTCAAAGTTCATCTCATCATAAGAAATCAGCTGTAACACTGTCTTCTAAACAGCGCAAATGAAATTCACACATTCAATAAGTACAACACATATAATGTTAATCTGATCACCAATGTCTACATTTTATAAATCCGTCAGGGCTCGCAAAGAGCCGCTGATAACCATTGCTTTCAAAATTTATTAGAAAATAAAAAACATTAATATATTTAAATATACAGATTAAATTAAAAACGCTATTAATACATTGACAACCATTGTTAGCTTTTAATAATATATGAATGACAAAAGCGTTTAAAATTTTAATATATTTAGGTATTATAGTCTATAAAATAGAAATTCTGATATTATAAATAAGACCAAGAGTGCATTACGGAAGAGCATGATACTTTCTTGCACTCAAATGTTAACCCATGTTTGATGACAAAGGCGTTTTTGGTTCTATCCCCAATTCTGGGGCCATCATGCACAGACCCCGCCTACTATTTGCGAGAGAGTTGCTCGGCCCTCCTCATTTTGCATGAAGGTAGGTCGAATTATCCTATAATGTTGAGAAGGAGGATCGGTTAGAAAACTGTAACCTGTTCAACCAACCCCCTTTCGAGCTACCCAACACAAAACGGGGTGGGGGTCCAGAAATTGGTGGGGAGCGTAAGGCAGAGAACGGCCGTGTCATCAAACGCGGGTTAACATTAGAGTGCGGGGACGTGTCATACTATTGCACTCTTGATAAAACCAATGTCATGATAATGTTGCGTTATACAGCGCCCAGCATGTGAAAATTTCGTCAGCTAACAGTCTATATCATAGTATCAAATCGGCATAGTCTGCTGTGTATAATAAAACAGATTATAAATGGGACACAATCTTTCTGTGATAGCTAAACCACATTATTGTAATTAATAATTGTGTTAAGGACATCATACAGGTGATATTTGTCGAATACTGTGACTGACACCACGAGACAAATCCCGATGGCGCCCCCAACTCTAGATACGCTATTTTAAACGCAAACGCTAAAAATGATAGTATAGGGGGTCTCCATTTTGAGAATAAAAAGTAGCAACCGATGAGGGAATGCTAATAATAACATAATGTAACCAAAACTATAAAACATTGTGAAAAATTTTATACTGTTGTTTACAACATGTCATAACCGACTGCCACTAGCTATATAGACGTTATTGTAATGAATAAAGAAACATAACTGTGTCCAACACACAGTATATCGGACAATGGCTGAGACACCGAATGTGTTCAAATGTCAAACATGCCATTTACTATATTACCTAAAGTCCAAGTACGGATCCAGTGGGATCCTTAGGTCAGATCCCCACCGCAACATGCAAAGTAGCAAGGTCCGTCGGCTGAGTGCGTTTGGTCGTATCGGCGAGGGCTATGCCAGGGGGTTAACCAAAAACTTCCTCCAGGATGTTCTGTCATAATGGTTGCTCACTTCGCCTCAAAAATTTTTTATAGTACTAAGATTATTTGCCCGCCTTCGGCGCGCCTAAAGTAGGGAGGTGTGCCATGACGTGGGGTTGCCCGACAGGGAGGATGCGGCAACTCGAGATCGGCCCACCGCGAATTCGTGGATCTGCCATTACTAAAGGTAGATCGATAAGATTTGAATTTATATTCATTTGAACTGCATACGTCCTATACCACGACTCTAATGTAATTTTTATGGATCTAATTTTTGGTATGAAATTATAGATTATTCCCTTTAAGATTGAAGGCGGATAAAAAATTTACCAGAAATTTATGAGTGCTGCATTGAACCGATAGATTTGAAAATTTTCGAATGTTGCAAAATTCGATGCACTCAGAACAATTTTCTGGATGCTAGTGGTATAAAACTATAACTACCGAATAATTTGAAAATTTGTGGCTGTTAATAATTTGCCAGCACCCAGTAATTTTGCAGGAACAATCAAGACCCTGTAATTACTGGTGAAAACTATAGGTAACATACCATTACCTTTCTGTTAAAAAGAGTTTAGGTTGCACACGGATGTTTTTAGTTTCATGCATTAGCAAAGTGTGCCAGTTTAGTTTTATATTTGAAGATTCCTAGTTCGTCGGACAACTGTGCCATTGTTTGATGTTTGTAACGATTGTTTGCAGCTTGTGGATTGTGTTGCGCCACAGCGTTTCCGAACGCCGGTAATATATCAAATGTTTCGGTGACATGTAGCACTCAATTTGTATTGCCACCAATCGGCCAAGGCTTTGTATGTATAGTGGAAGAACAATGGAATGCCCTTCCTGCTCCTATCTGTTTACGCGAATGCTGTGAGTTCAGCTGATATGATTTGTATTTTGCCGTTAAGACATTGTGGGAATAGCGGAAGAACAATGGAATGCTTTTCCAACTCCGATTTGTTTACGCGAATCAGTGAGCTCAGGTGATATGATTTGTATTACACGGCTGAGATATTTTGTGTATAGCGGAAGAACAACGGAACGCCCTTCCGACACCGCTCTGTTTACGCGAATGCTGTGTGAGTTGAGTTGATTTGATTTGTATTACACGGTTGCGACATTGTGTGTATAGCGGAAGCACAATAGCTCGTTCTTCCGACGCCCATCTGTTTACGCGAATCAGTGAGTTCAGGTGATATGGTTTGTATTATAACGTTAAGACATTGTGTGTATAGCGCAAGAACAACAGAACGCCCGTTCGTCGCCGATCTGTTTAAGCGAATCAGTGAGTTCAGGTGATATGATTTGTATTGCACGGTTAACACATTACGTGTACAGCGGAAGAACAGCTGTTAGCTCCGTTGTATGCTACAAAAATATTTAAGTTTTGGTCTTAAACTGTATTCGTTGTGGCTGATTATTATTTGAAATCAGGTCGTTAGCGAAAAGAACTCAAAACAAGTATATATTTTGGGAACAACCACAGTTTTATATACGAAATTACTTGAGTGGGCAAGGTATCAATGTTAAGGACATATGTTAAGATGTGTGTTTGGTGCTAGTACTATAAGTTGCTTTTTCGTACAATACTGGCTGAATAACGTTTGTCGTGAATTAAAAAAATTAATTTGTTCCTAATACGTCAACTGATGTGTCACTTCTATTCACAAGCTATAAATGAAAACACATGATCGCGGTTTAAAAATTTTATTATTGTCGCAGTAATTCCATCTTGGATGAAAATCTCGCTAAAGAACTGCTTTTAGTTTGAGTCAGAAGCTTGTTTTTCACACTATTAGAAAGTATATTTTCTAATATTTTGCGCAACAAAATACAGTCAAATGGAATCAATCGAACTAAACTTTTGTTGAAACCCTCAAAGACTTTGATATCTGCTACGATGTTGGCATGACTGCTCATACCTGCGGTGTAGTTAACCGTGCCTTGCAAGAAATCTAAACTGATAGCGCTATATTTATTAAGCTCCATTGGTTCATAAAAACATCCTAAATTCGTAAAAGTGACAGTTTATAGTTGTAGGGTCCGGCCTCGGTATGAGACGAGGAGGTAGATCGAATAAATTTCTATGATACTAAGATATGGTAAGTAAAGCTAGTTGTTATCGGTCCAACGGTCCCCTGAAAACTGGGAAGTCACCCTATCCTTCTAAAAACGACAAAGCTGAATTTCTCCACACAAAATTGGGGTCAATGTATTTGGACCACATCAGAGATTAAATGTTTAGATATCTTCAATTTAGGGAAGAGGTTTTATTGTTACAGCGTTCCGCTTCAGTTCTTAGAAGGAAGAGTCTATTATAGGCCCACCCCGTGCTAAGGAGGAGGTAGGGAAACCCCCTGATGTTGAGATTTGGAATGTCAAACAACAGTTATCGGTCTCAACGAGCCTCCAAAAGAAAATCCGTCCAGACATTCTAAATACTGGGGTCCGGCCTACCGCTACAAAATTAGGATCAATGTGTTGGAAAAGTTCCGGAGATTAAGGTGAAAGGATAAATGCTTGTGGCATCTAGCCCGCTTTATATTAGAGCGCAGGCAACTGTCATACACTCTTATGCAGTCTTGCTTATACGCCGAAATAAACATTTGTGCGATATAGGCAAGCGTTTGAACTAAGAATGGGCACTGCTACCCGTGTACCCCGATGACATCTGTGGACCCGGGTATTAGGCATTTTGAATGTTACCTAGAATTGATTTTCCGTCGTCTTAACGAAAAATAAATTATCTTTTTACCTTAAGAAATTTAGCTAACTCAAAAGAAAGATACGTGAAGTAGAAACACGCAGTATATGGATGTATATCTATAATTCGCATGATTACACGTGAAGTCCAAGTTCCAATCTTGAACACCAGGGATTTAAATTTGGACATAAATCTTCTCCTAATAAGGACAACAACGAACTCCTATTCATTATATAAGCTAAAGCTATCGTTCGCCGCTGACATTTGTAGAAATAAGTAGTAGAATAGTTGCCATCCTAAAACATAGAAATTAGAACAAGAACGCAATAATACAATTTGCAATTAACCACATAAATTTTAAGTTCTAGAACTTGGACGAATCTGAACAAATCGGTAAAAAGATCTAACGCATTCATGCCACATCGTTGTAAAATACAACTTTTGTATTCTATTCAACCTAAAAATATCAGTTAATGACCGGTCCCTACAGGTGATGTAGCCGACTAGACATCTGCAAAATACATCGGTTTGTATACACAAACTATGACGTAATGACAAAAATGATGCATATATTGATACATTTCTGTAATTATTGCAAGACATAAATACACGATATTTACGATGCACAGCAAAAACGTCAAGTCAAATTTTGGCAAATGAATTGTTCCTTTTTTAACCATAAGCTGGAGTTTTACTTTAACTAGATTTGAGTCGAATTTTCACTCAATCTTAGCCAAACTAGACACAATGTATTCTCGTTTCATTGGTTATGCTAAAAGTTTGATAGCGCGTTTTCTCTACCTCACAGAACTGGGTGTATATTCATAATCCTTTATCACACTTAATAATTTCCAAGATTAAAAGTACCCTCAGGAGTACCTAAAATTATATCAGATTTAAAAAGAAATAATTTGCCATATATTTATGAAATTTCACGTCCCTAATATTTTAATAATTATTAATGTTATCATAAAGAAATATTTCTTTCAATATACAAAAAAATTCTTATTGCTTTAGTACAGGTAGGAAGTTATTCCTATTGTTATCACATGTAACAAAATTTCCGTCTTATGTAGCAATAAAGTCATAAGGTAAAAATTGTTTGAATACCAAGAAAACCAGAGCTGAAAATTCAGTGCTAATTTTTTAGTAAAAATTTCCTGTGGATTTTCGAATTTATAGTGAAGAGATAATTTAACACATATAAGGAAATAATTTTCCAAATTCAAAAATTTGCGTAACTGATACCTGTACATTCAGTGCTAAAATTTCACAGGAAACATTTCCTTCAACAATATTTGGTACTAAAATTAATAGTGTACCGAGCGCTTTAAATGTCAAACGGTAACAATTGAGCGAACTGTTTTATTGCGGCCATAAACAGTTAAAGTAAGAACCGGGAAAGCGTGATTGACGATTGGAAATTTATATAGAACTCGATTTTAGCTATAAACCATGCAGCGAACGAGCTATGATAGTCACGCTCCTGAAACCTTAAATTCCCATTTAACTCTCAGAAGTATAGATGAAATGCTATTATAGTTCCGTTTTCCATATTGTGATCCGAAATTTAATCAGAGCTGAGGTACTTATATAAGCCTAAGATATCCCAGAGCCTTTTTTGTGTGTTGGTGTGGTTCGGCCAACACTACTCGTCCATTCTACCTAAAGCTACTTTTTATAGCCAAAATAACGTAATGCTTTTCAAATTTGGGCTTAACAATATGACAATGAATTGCTATACTAATGACTATTATATTGGAACATCGGGCGCTCATACATTTTTAGCGCCATACAAGGATTTTGTTATAAAAATTTATTCAGAATTTACATCTAAACCTATTGTTGTGGATATGTTGCCTCTGGTCGGATTCAGCAGGATTATAGGTTGTTTTGTCAGCATGCAAAGCTTGATCACTGATTTTTTTATGCTTTAGCTTAAGTTCAACACTAAACACTGCATACTATCAAGTTATCGAGTTAATCCCTAGCAATACGTAAATGAACCAAGCACGTTAC
>JASANE010012775.1:0-37402 GCA_030248225.1 Trileptium ribeirensis
CCCATTTTCCCGATACAATTTCTCCGTTTCCCAATTTCCCGTCTTCTCGATTTCACAATTTCCCTATACTTTTTTCGTTTCCCAATTTCTATTTTCCCAATTTCCCGTTTTCCCAATTTCCCGATTTGCCAATTTCCCGTTTCCCCAATTTCCCGATACAATTTCTCCGTTTCCCAATTTCTGTTTTCTCCATTTCTCAATTTCCCGATTTCCCAATTTCTCGTTTTTTTAATTTCCCGTTTTCCCGATACAATTTCTCCGTTTCCCGATTTCCCAATTTCCCGATACAATATCTCTGTTTTCCAGTTTCCCGTTTTCCCAATTTCCCGATACAATTTCTCCGTTTCCCAATTTCCCGATACAATTTCGCCGTTTCCCAATTTCTGTTTTCCCGGTTTCCCAATTTCCCGATACAATATCTCTGTTTTCCAGTTTCCCGTTTTTCCAATTTCTCCGTTTCACGATTTCCCAATTTCCAGCTTTCCCAATGTCCCGATTTCCCAATTTCTCGCTTTCCCGATACAATTTCTCCGTTTCCCAAATTCCAGTTTTTCCAATTTCCCGATTTACCAATTTCCCGTTTTCCCAATTTCCCGATACAATTTCGCCGTTTCCCAATTTCTGTTTTCCCAGTTTCCCAATTTCCCGATTTCCCGTTTCCCAATTTCACGTTTCCCAATTTCCCGATACAATTTCTCCGTTACCCGATTTCCCGTTTTCCCAATTTCCCGATACAATTTCTCCGTTTCCCAATTTCTGTTTTCCGATTTCCCAATTTCCCATTTTCCGGTGTTCCCGATTTCCCGATACAATTTTTCCGTTTTCCCGATTTCCCATTTTCCCGGCCGTTAAAAGCAGAAAAAGAGCAAGTTTACCCAGTCTTCACAGAAATCAAGTAACGAAACAAAAAATAAATACAATTCAGTGTATGTCTATTATACAAGACACACATGCAAATAAAATAAAATTTCCCGCAGGAAAACGGGAAGTCCCGGAAGTTCACTTGGGCCGGAGTGTGCATAATTATTTTGTTCGAATTGATTGTGAAAGTACTTCTTATTTTTGGTATTGTGTAAACTTACTAACTGCTGTCAAACTGCCCACCATCAAAGTGATGCTGGAAGCGCATTAATATAATAGAGCATGTACATAATTTAAGTCTACGATCCAACTGTCGATCTATTTAGTTTATGACCCGTCAGGGTAAAAAAGCCATACATGCCCGCGGGCATCTATCACAGGTAAACAGACCGGTGCGGGGAGTGAGATGCTGGTGGATAACCACCAAGGGCTGTAACCCCTAAGTTTTAGATTTTTCTTGGAGGGGACTGACTTTGTGGGTAACTAACCCCTATGTCCACCTGTGGGCATGTGTGTCTCACCTGTGTCTGCCTAGTTTACTGCTTACATATGCTCGATACAAATCCCATGGCTCTATGCCTAAGCAAAAATCGCTATATGAGCCATGTACTAAGTATAAATCGGGGGGTTGTCTCCCGAACCCCCCCCCGCTCTAAGCTGTTCTTTTTCTAATGTTATAAAACGTCCAGCTCCCAAAGTTAACATGGGCGCCAACGGTGATATTTATAAACAAGCGTGGAGGAAATTTTTTCCTTATATGGGAATAATTCATTAGCAAAGAAAAATCTGAGTCCTTTCGGTTATATCACCCAACCCGACAATGGTAAATTTTGAAGATATTGCGACAATTCCGGTACCGTTCCGCCCTGCTCGACGAGCCGGTTCAGTAAATATCCATTCAGATTTTTTGGTTCTCTTGGAACTACAAATTTTCGAAAAATATTTTACCGACAATTCGAACCGCACTGTGGTGACAATTGGCAAAATCGAAATAATTTTATTCATAAAACCGACCGAAATGAATGTTGTCTGAACCGCCCCGTCAAGCTGAATAGAATAGTACCAAAATTACCGCGATTTAAAAAATTGACCAGTTTTCGATATAACCAAAGACCCAAAATTTACTACCCATAATGAAAATTTTCCCTTATCCCTCTGGCCGACGGATGCTGGACACGTATGATTTAGGCCTTATCGATATTTGATCGGTGATCCTGAAAATAAAAGAGATGCGCTAATCGCATACTTAAAACAATCGTGTATGAAAGTCTGTAGATAAGGCGATACCCTAAGCTTATTGTAAACTCGAGTAGTTGGTCAGCGACGTAAATGTTGCGTCTACCAGCCGAAGGTTAACAGAATAGAGCTAAACTGCTAAGAGAACAAATCGCAATCATAATATATACCTAGCCTAATTACAAATAGGATTTTATCACATAGCTACTGGGCCATAGGTATCGATAGGAGATATATATCCACTCCCTAAAATTTTAGTAAAAAAGGGTAAAATTAGCAAAAAGTCGGCGGGTGGAGGTCAAGCCCCTTCTCTGAGGAACCCCCAAGCCGACAGACCTTCGACAAATATATACTATGGTCTCAACGTTTTGTCTCCGCTTTCTGTAATGTTCACGGCAGTTGGGGATTCGACCACCGAGCGCTCCTGTATGATATGCACATATCATTTACTCAGATTTTACATCTAATGAAATAAAACTTAGCACATGCATTTAAATTACTCAGACTTTATACAAACGCTAGAAACAAAATGAAATTTCGTAGATTAGGAATTCAAGAATATTTATAAAAATAACCGCATACACACTGTAGTCAGCTAACAAATACTGAGTGTAGAATACTTTTACCGTTGGGCTTACCTTAGGTAATACCAAGCATCAATTCGGCAAAGTAGCTATGACCTTTATAGTTACTGAACTCAAAGGTGGAAATATAGTTCCAAGCTGTAAAGTAAGGTTAACCGTCACCGAAGAATCATAACATATTGCGACAGATATATACTACACCTAGCAAGACACACCGTAAAACGTTCCAAATTAAAAACCAACAGTGGTAAAGTTTTGTGCTAAAAATAGATTATCCTGTTGCTAGGTTAACCTATTATTCTGTTGCTACGTTACCGCGCTAAACAAGTTTTGTTACAACATGGCTCTGGATAAAGCTGGCGGATATATGAAATTTTTTTAACATTCAACGCAGTTAACCAACAGCACATAGTGGTAGAAGGATTGCTCTCTATGTGTCCCTTCCAAAGAGCTGCGATAAAACAAACCCCAATAAAATTACGTCAAGTTATTTTGTTTCCGGCTATCAAACCGTTAATGATGACTATAAGCTATATAGTGCTAACCTCGTCCAGACTACGGCATAGATTGCTAAAGCCAATATAGTTCACCAAGATTTGCGCACGTTTCGGTGCCATAATATATATTTTTTGGAATTGGTTGTAGTGATGTTCATATTTTTAACAGGTATATATATCGATTTTGTGATGTCTAGCAAATAAATATGGCGCTAAACCCAACGGACCTAGCGCAGCATCCAATAATATATTATCTGGATATAGAAAAACTTCAAGTGTAACTGTTATAACTGCCCTTCTATGTATATACGTCAAAAATAGTCACACATATTTTGAGCATGGTAACCTTGAGGGGCCTAAGTATAATGCATGCCATGTCGTTCTCGATATACTAAGCCTAAGCCTGAGTCGGAGAGCTGTCGCAGCCCGAACCACCGCTCTAAGCTGCACTTTTTTAACGATACACAGTAATCTGTAAAAATGTGTTTGCGCTGACAAATTGTCAAACCTGGTTTTTGCTCAACCTTAAATATATACATAACACTGATAAGCCCATGAACACCACTAATGAGAATGACATCATTAAAAACCAAACATGGAAGCACAATCCAATACAGACAAGAATAATTTATTCTAAGCAAAATAGCTTCATAAACATATTTATTATTTCAACGTGTGATTAATATTCTAAAAGCTTGGTATATAGTCCAATTTTTACACAATTGTAATTTACAAAATGCTGCCAGAGGTACAATGATTTCTCGAGAAGAGTATCACACTCCTCATCAAACTATTTCCGCACCCACTCCCGTAAGGCTAGATCTCGCTTTGAAAGAGGTGATATCATAATCGCAGATTTATAAAGTTTCGTGGTTTCATATTACCTAGCAAAAAAAGTTCACCTCCACCCCGTTTTTGATAGAGGAGTACAGAGAGTAAATGACCTCCAAATTTGTGGCAAGTTCGTTACAGGTTTTTATGGCACTATGACCTCCCCTGAATCAAGGGGTGCGGGCGAAACGGATCTAGAGCTAAATCGCGCTTTGAAACAGGTGATTATGATATCATAATCGAAAATTTGCAACGTTTGGTGGTTTCATATTACCTAGCAGAAAAGTTCATATCCTCCCCGTTTTTGAGGGAGGAGTGGAGAGGGTAAATGACATCCAAGTTCGAGGCAAGGTCGTTACGAATTTTTATGACACTATGACCTCCACAGAATCAAGAGGTACTGGCGAAGCGGAAAACGCGGTTATACGATGATGGCGAGTGTCATCCCCTTTTTGAAAAACTGCTGAATAACCGTTGGGTTGATATAAGTGCAGCAGAGCTGGAACTGGGTCACTATTATCAGCCAGGTCACCGGGTTAAACAAATCCACACATGGCCAGATTTTTTATTAACTGTTGATAAAGTGAACCGTTACATGCTAGTCAATTTTATGTGCTTTTTTCCTTGAGAGTGGACATTTTTGCAAAATTTCGTACGCAGTCCCAGCAGCCTGCTCAAGGCTTAATCAGCGACGCCCGAAATTGGCAGAACGATGCTTATTGCACAATCCGTTTTCACCAAATACACAAATATTTGACGTTTTCGGCGCCTTGGTATGGTGAGGCTCTGGAAAGTTTCGATGTCCATATCTATTGTCAGCGGCTAAGTCGATTTTGGTAATTCAAGGTTCCAATTCGGAGTCTGAACATTTACTGGAGGACGCGTATCAAAGAAAGAAACGGCATCTCTGAATCCAGCGACAGTCGACTCGATGATTTTGGTCCGTGAAGCAATGAAAATGGATATTCTCCCGATTGAAACCAACGAAGCTTAGTGGAATTTGCGAAAAGACAGACTGTGTTAAACATATTGTCACATTGTGCAAACATAAAAGCAATATATGAAGAATTTCACACATATTAAAAATACAATAATCTCAACCATGATTAGCATTAGTAATGTGCTTTTCAGCCAGTAACATATTTTAGTAAAACCGGGTCGCTTTAAGTGACCCGGTGCCAGCCCTGAAGTGCAGTGTTTGCTTAATACTTCTATAAAATATTGATATCAAAAAACTTTATCAAATTCAAATCTGTGCTAAGGCGGACTAATTCGTTGTGCTCGCGATTTCTAGTGTAACAAAAATTATCATTATGAACGAAGCCTAAATATTTTCCCCCATATACAAAGGACATACCTGTCGTTCGCTAATCAGTTATCAGTTTTCCTATCGTATGAAACACATAGCTAAGCGCACCGCCGTAACAGTGAACGTCATCCTGGGTTGGTACCAATACTACATATGGTCTCTCAGTACTATGCTACGTGGAACAGTGCGATACTATAAAACTTTCGAGTAATAATCGTAATAGTCTGACAAACAAAGATGTAAAATTGCTTTCCGTTAAATTTTGTTTTTTGAGAATAAATTGTTTATGGAATAAATTAAGCGTTGAAAAATTGAGCCTTTTTAGGGTAGCTCCTCCAGCACCAAAAATTG
Source organism: Trileptium ribeirensis (assembly GCA_030248225.1). Lineage (NCBI taxonomy): Eukaryota > Metazoa > Nematoda > Enoplea > Enoplida > Thoracostomopsidae > Trileptium > Trileptium ribeirensis. Next base: position 5,670 of record JASANE010012775.1, read on the forward strand.
TCAATTTTGACGATACAACCATAATTTTATTACAATCGGCCTCAAATGGTTGAGTCGTTTCATGGAAAATGTTAACTTAGATGATTTTCCTAAAAATCCGATATTTCGCTTTAGAAATAGTATTGTTTGAGAAACTGTTGGAATTGGTTTGACTATTTAACGCCTGAACTAGTTTGTGTGTCGTGTAATATTTGACAAACTCAAACCGGCGCCTGATAGTGAACCCGCTGCTGTACGTGTGAAAGCGGCGTACCTAAGTAGCTGAGTTATGTAGAAGCTGTTGCTCGATTTTTTATTGAACTTCGCAAAGTGAGAACGTAACAGTGTTCGCAGAAACGTGCGGCGCACGATTAATTCTAGTTAACACAACGCGTCGCAGTGTGTGTAAATGCCAATTGGCAAAGTTGGGCCTCAAATGGGTAGTTTAAGTGATTAGTTAGTTTATGACAAATGACTTAAGATATCGCTATAATAAATCACTATTTTCGTGCTATGGTGAAAAATACGTCTGGTATGTTACATTTGCGCAATGCGCACTTCTTAAATAAAATAAAATTTTTAGTTTCTAACTTGAAAGCTTTCTAACATTTTGGTTAAGATTAGGACTCAGGAATGAAGATTAGGCAATCAAACGTAGACTGTTTCTGTTTTAGTAAAGTTACATTTCACCGTATATTAGCATTATCTACATTTTAGTTTCATGTTTTCACTACTTAAGTAGCATATCATATTAGCATATAATTATTGTTAATACGGTTTAACGACTTAACTGAAAATTGGAAAAAAATTGACCAGTTAACTATTATGATCCATCCAAAAAATCTAAAGGACCAAAGAGCCGAAAAACCTTACCTTTATTGTTACAGAAATAGTCCAAGTAGACATTTCAGTGCCAGCTCGAACTGAATAGTTTGGTACGATTGGGTTGTCATTTCCTTGAGATTGGTGATTTGAATTTTAGGTCTGCTGTCGCCTAATCGAAAAAACCGCAATAATTGTGCTATTGTTATTTTTTACAATTTAGTTTGTGAAACTGCGAAGCTCATCTTAAATGGATACACAATTTTATAGGTATCGGGCGCTGAATGGTATTTAGGATATGGCTTGTGATCAACATAATATTGAACCGGACAATCGTTCCAAAACGATTAATATACTAGCACGCCATATCGATGAATCGCTTGGTAGACACAAAGATTGCCGCACCATATTTGGTCTCAAGACGGGAGCAGCTATAGGTCAATGGATTGCAAAATGTGGCTGTCAAGCGTACGGCGCGTATGTCAGCAGTTTATACATCTTTATCAAAATTTTATATCTTACCAACGCAGCTATTCAATTCCTTCTTCTTAACGCATACCTGGAAACCGACACCTACCCTCCTGGACGTCACCTGTTTGGCCTCGCTGTTTTATGGGAAATTATAAACGGTGTCGGTTGGCAACAGTCCGGAAAGTTTCCCCGGTCACGCTTTCCGATTTCGACAACCGTGTCCTCGGCAATATACATCGTCATACGGTTCAGTGTGTTCTTGTTGTTAATATGTTAAAAAATATTTGCAGCGCTATGGATGTGGATCATTGCACTCGCTTGTTTGAACGATTTTAGTATTGCATACACGATAATATGTTTAGTTTTGCCGTGCATTAGGACAGCATTCATTGTTCAACATTTAACCCCATCGTTATTTGCTCACGATGAGAAATATCATGAATCAACAAGCATGGATGGTGACATAAGAGTTACGAAAGAACGTTGTACTGAACCTGAAGATGATGAAAAAGAACTATCAGATTCGGTAGCATCACCGTTTACTGCTTGTGCACCTGATCCTGATAAACTTTTGAGAAGAAAAACGTTTACAAAAAAGCTTCCAAACAATCAGTTAACAAAAGTATCAAATAAAACAAGGTTGAAAGTGATTGACCCGACTCCAATTTCCATCGGAAATTTTGAAGAAAACATTGTTCGATCCAACGTTCCAAAAAGCTCATCTTCAAATCCGTCGCGAAAATTGCTCAGTTTATACGGAAAGATTAAGAGAAAAAATTGTTCACTACAAACTTGCACTAACAAGCGACAAAATATGTGGCAACCAATTGCTAAGAATCTAGTTTCTTCGCTCGAAACACCGACCTATGTTCCTGATAAAAAGGCTACTGCCAGTTTTGTGCATAGTTTCCTAAGGCATGATGGTGTATTTATTCTTCGATTAATTGCTTCTAATGCTGGGACTTTGATATGTAACGAAATTACCTACGAGCTTTGGATGCGTTATCTTCGATACCAAAATACCGGGTCTGACGGAATACCTGAGATAAATACTGCATAGAACATCGCCGTGCGTTGTTGGCCTTATAACCGTTCTACAATTTCGGATTTGGATGTATTTCCCAAAGACTCGAAAGACTGTCACAAAGTGCACCAAGATGTAATCACTTCTCCTCGAACATGGGTCTACAAGTGCCTAATGAGGCTTCGAATATGTCACCAGAGACAGCGCCATATTCTGGAGAAATTTCAACCATTTTAAACCGTCCTTATTTTGATCCTTCATGCTTGAAGTCCGTTAAAACTTTGAAATATAACACAAACTGAAGTCCTGAACTTATAATAGGGATGTTTTTAACGTTGTGAATTCTTCTCACAAGAGAAATAAAGAGTAATTTGATGATACTAAATTTTACACGTTAACATATTTAAATTTTGTTTTGTACAATACGATAAAGTAAAGCCCTGAAAGCAATACGTATGTTTATATTATTGTGAATTTCATACTGAAAGAGTAACAGTGCTAAATTTGGACACTAACTTAAGTTTAAATTAAATTGCTAGCAACTGATAGCTTGGATTGTCTTTAATGACATTAAAATCATCAGATGTTACAAAATCCACCGACCTAACATTCCATTCAGTTAAATTTGGGGAAAAATAGAATGCATAGAGTTAAGCTTTATAGCTCAACTTCCCGATGTACTGACGGTTAGCTTCATACTTTTACTTATATACAAAATATATATAAAATTAGGCTCTCGAAAAGCCGATCTCATCTGTGTGTTTTTCGCTGTGTTTAACTCATGTTTTTCAAAAACGAAGACTTCCCCAGAACCATTTAGCGCTACGTCTTTTAGCGTTCAAAGTAGTTCAGTCTTTATAGGGGATAGATAATCATCCTAAGATCGAGATTTCGAACTCAGCATATACTTTTCATAATAGCTCCTGATAGGAATTCCGAAAATTGTCATTAGAGTGAAAATACGAAACTTGCTACCCAAAGTACAATGCCGTTTCACTAGTGTAAGGTCCATAGTTTAGCAGTCATGATTTCATACGTCATCAAGAACAATTTTCATTTATACACTTGTCAATGAGGTCTAATTCTTATCCCAGACGTTTTGTCGAGTATACTTTCAAAAACGAGAGCCAGAACAGAGGTGCATTCAACTGTGGAATGGTAAAAAGCAAATTTTGAGAGACAGAAACTGAAGTTGTTGAAGTTTCCATTTAGTTACCTTGGGCGGAAAATTATTAAACTTTCACTAAACAGCCTTCATAACTGCAAAAAACGGCATTGTACTTTCGGGTAGCAAGTTTCAGTATTTTCACTCTAATGACAATTTTCGGAATTCCTATTAGGAGCTATTATGAAAAGTATATGCTGAGTTCGAAATCTCGATACTTTCAAGATAATTATCTATCCCCTATAAAGACTGAACTACTTTGAACGCTAGAAGACGTAGCGCTACAAAGGTTCTAAAAGTGTACGTTTTTGAAAAACATGAGTTAAACACAGCCCAAAACACTCAGATGAGATCGGCTTTTAGAGAGCCTAATTTTATATATATTTTGTATATAAGTAAAAGTATGAAGTGAACTGTTAATTTACTACATCGGGAAATTATAGAGCTATCAAAGTTAGTTCTATGCATTAAATATTTAGACAATTAACTGAATGGAATGTTAGGTCGGTGGATTTTGTAACATTGTATGATTTTAATGTCATTAAAGACAATCCAAGCTATCAGTTGCTAGCAATTTAATTTAAACTAAGTTAGTGTCCAAATTTCAGCACTGTTACTCTTTCAGTATGAAATTCACAATAATATAAACATACGTATTGCCTTCACGGCTTTACTTTATCGTATTTACAAAATAAATTTAAATATGTTAACGTGTAAAATTTAATTTTAATCACAAAATTGTTCTTTTATTTCTCTTGTGAGAAGAATTCACAACGTTAAAAACATCCCTATTATAAGTTCAGGACTTCAGTTTGTGTCATATTTTGAAACTTTTCGTAATGCAGACTTCAAGCATGAAGGATCAAAATAAGGACGGTTTAAAATGGTTGTAAATTTCTCCACAATATAGCACTGTCTCTGGTGACATATTTAAAAGCCTCATTAGGCATCTTGTAGACCCATGTTCGAGGAGAAGTGATTACATCTTGGTGCACTTTGTGACAGTCTTTCGAGTCTTTGGGAAATACATTACAAATCCGTAGAACGGTTATAAGGCCAACAACGCACGGCGATCTTCGATGCAGTATTTATCTGCACTTCTGTTCGTCAAATGGGGTTTTTTGCGTATCGAAAGATAACACATCCAAAGCTAGTTCAGTTAATTCAGTTACATATCAAAGTCCCAGCATCAGAAGCAATTAATCGAAGAATAAATACACCATCATGCCTTAGGAAACTATGCACAAAACTGGCAGTAGCCTTTTTATCAGGAACATAGGTCGGTGTTTCGAGCGAAGAAACTAGATTTTTAGCAATTGGTTGCGTTATATTTTGTCGCTTGTTAATCCGAGATTGTAGTGAACAAATTTTTCTCTTAATCTTTCCGTAATAAAACTGAGCAATTTTCGCGACGGATTTGAAGATGAGCTTTTTGGAACGTTGGATCCAACAATACTTTCTTCAAAATTTCCTTTCGGCAATATACATCGTCATACGGTTCAGTGTGTTCTTGTTGTTAATATGTTTACTGAAAAAATATTTGCAGCGCTATGGATGTGGATCATTGCACTCGCTTGTTTGAACGCTTTTAGTACTGCATACACGATAATATGTTTAGTTTTGCCGTGCATTTTCAGGACAGCATTCATTGTTCAACATTTAACCCCATCGTTATTTGCTCACGATGAGAAATATCATGAATCAACAAGCATGGATGGTGACATATGAAGTTACGAAAGAACGTTGTACTGAACCTAAAGATGATAAAAAAGAACTATCAGATTCGGTAGCATCACCGTTTACTGCTTGTGCACCTGATCCTGATGAGACTTTTAGAGAAACGTTTAAAAAAAGCTTCCAAACAATCAGTTAACAAAAGTATCAAATAAAACAAGGTTGAAAGTGATTGACCCGACTCCAATTGCCATCGGAAATTTTGAAGAAAACATTGTTCGATCCAACGTTCCAAAAAGCTCATCTTCAAATCCGTCCGCGAAAATTGCTCAGTTTATACGGAAAGATTATCAAAAAATTTTCACTACAAACTTGCACTAACAAGCGACAAAATATGTCGCAACCAATTGCTAAAAATCTCGTTTCTTCGCTCGAAACACCGACCTATGTTCCTGATAAAAAGGCTATATCCACGGTTATCTGCATCGTTTCCTAAGGCATGATGGTGTATTTATTCTTCGATTAATTGCTTCTCATGCTAGGAACTTTGATATGTAACGAAATTACCTACGGGCTTTCGATGCGTTATCTTAGATACCAAAATACCGGGTCTGACGGAATACCTGAGATAAATACTGCATCGAACATCGCCGTGCGTTGTTGGCCTTATAACCGTTCTACAATTTCGGATTTGGATGTATTTCCAAAGATTCGAAAGACTGTCACAAAGTGCACCAAGATGTAATCACTTCTCCTCGAACATGGGTCTACAAGATGCCTAATGAGGCTTCGAATATGTCACCAGAGACAGCGCCATATTCTGGAGAAATTTTCAACCATTTTAAACCGTCCCTATTTTGATCCTACATTATTGAAGTCTGCATTACGAAAAGTTTCAAAATATGACACAAACTGAAGTCCTGAACTTATAATGGGGATGTTTTTAACGTTGTGAATTCTTCTCACAAGAGAAATAAAGAGTAATTTGATGATACTAAATTTTACACGTTAACATATTTAAATTTATTTTGTAAATACGATAAAGTAAAGCCCTGAAAGCAATACGTATGTTTATATTATTGTGAATTTCATACTGAAAGAGTAACAGTGCTAAATTTGGACACTAACTTCCGTTTAAATTAAATTGCTAGCAACTGATAGCTTGGATTGTCTTTAATGACATTAAAATCATACAATGTTACAAAATCCACCGACCTAACATTCCATTCAGTTAAATTTGGGGAAAAATAGAATGCATAGAGTTAAGCTTTATAGCTCAACTTCCCGATGTACTGACAGTTCACTTCATACTTTTACTTATATACAAAATATATATAAAATTAGGCTCTCGAAAAGCCGATCTCATCTGTGTGTTTTTCGCTGTGTTTAACTCATGTTTTTCAAAAACGAAGACTTCCCCAGAACCTTTTAGCGCTACGTCTTTTAGCGTTCAAAGTAGTTCAGTCTTTATAGGGGATAGATAATCATCCTAAGATCGAGATTTCGAACTCAGCATATACTTTTCATAATAGCTCCTGATAGGAATTCCGAAAATTGTCATTAGAGTGAAAATACGAAACTTGCTACCCAAAGTACAATGCCGTTTTTTGCAGTTATGAAGGCTGTTTAGTGTAGTTTAATAATTTTCCGCCGAATATAACTAAATGGAAACTTCAACAACTTCAGTTTCTGTTCTCAAACTTCGCTGCGTCTTATTCCACAGTTGAATGCACCTCTGTTCTGGCTCTCGTTTTTGAAAGTATACTCGACAAAACGTCTGGGATAAGAATTAGACCTCATTGACAAGTGTATAAATGAAAATTGTTCTTGATGACGTATGAAATCATGACTGCTAAACTATGGACCTTACACTAGTGAAACGGCATTGTACTTTGGGTAGCAAGTTTCGTATTTTCACTCTAATGACAATTTTCGGAATTCCTATCAGGAGCTATTATGAAAAGTATATGCTGAGTTCGAAATCTCGATCTTAGGATGATTATCTATCCCCTATAAAGACTGAACTACTTTGAACGCTAAAAGACGTAGCGCTAAAAGGTTCTGGGGAAGTCTTCGTTTTTGAAAAACATGAGTTAAACACAGCGAAAAACACACAGATGAGATCGGCTTTTCGAGAGCCTAATTTTATATATATTTTGTATATAAGTAAAAGTATGAAGTGAACTGTCAGTACATCGGGAAGTTGAGCTATAAAGCTTAACTCTATGCATTCTATTTTTCCCCAAATTTAACTGAATGGAATGTTAGGTCGGTGGATTTTGTAACATTGTATGATTTTAATGTCATTAAAGACAATCCAAGCTATCAGTTGCTAGCAATTTAATTTAAACTAAGTTAGTGTCCAAATTTAGCACTGTTACTCTTTCAGTATGAAATTCACAATAATATAAACATACGTATTGCTTTCAGGGCTTTACTTTATCGTATTTACAAAATAAATTTAAATATGTTAACGTGTAAAATTTAGTATCATCAAATTACTCTTTATTTCTCTTGTGAGAAGAATTCACAACGTTAAAAACATCCCTATTATAAGTTCAGGACTTCAGTTTGTGTCATATTTTGAAACTTTTCGTAATGCAGACTTCAAGCATGAAGGATCAAAATAAGGACGGTTTAAAATGGTTGAAATTTCTCCAGAATATGGCGCTGTCTCTGGTGACATATTCGAAGCCTCATTAGGCATCTTGTAGACCCATGTTCGAGGAGAAGTGATTACATCTTGGTGCACTTTGTGACAGTCTTTCGAGTCTTTGGGAAATACATCCAAATCCGAAATTGTAGAACGGTTATAAGGCCAACAACGCACGGCGATGTTCGATGCAGTATTTATCTCAGGTATTCCGTCAGACCCGGTATTTTGGTATCGAAGATAACGCATCCAAAGCTCGTAGGTAATTTCGTTACATATCAAAGTCCCAGCATGAGAAGCAATTAATCGAAGAATAAATACACCATCATGCCTTAGGAAACTATGCACAAAACTGGCAGTAGCCTTTTTATCAGGAACATAGGTCGGTGTTTCGAGCGAAGAAACTAGATTTTTAGCAATTGGTTGCGACATATTTTGTCGCTTGTTAGTGCAAGTTTGTAGTGAACAATTTTTTCTCTTAATCTTTCCGTATAAACTGAGCAATTTTCGCGACGGATTTGAAGATGAGCTTTTTGGAACGTTGGATCGAACAATGTTTTCTTCAAAATTTCCGATGGCAATTGGAGTCGGGTCAATCACTTTCAACCTTGTTTTATTTGATACTTTTGTTAACTGATTGTTTGGAAGCTTTTTTGAAACGTTTCTTCTCAAAAGTTTATCAGGATCAGGTGCACAAGCAGTAAACGGTGATGCTACCGAATCTGATAGTTCTTTTTCATCATCTTCAGGTTCAGTACAACGTTCTTTCGTAACTCTTATGTCACCATCCATGCTTGTTGATTCATGATATTTCTCATCGTGAGCAAATAACGATGGGGTTAAATGTTGAACAATGAATGCTGTCCTAATGCACGGCAAAACTAAACATATTATCGTGTATGCAGTACTAAAAGCGTTCAAACAAGCGAGTGCAATGATCCACATCCATAGCGCTGCAAATATTTTTTCAGTAAACATATTAACAACAAGAACACACTGAACCGTATGACGATGTATATTGCCGAGGACACGGATGTCGAAATCGCAAAGCGTGACCCGGGGAAACTTTCCGGACTGTTGCCAACCGACACCGTTTATAATTTCCCATAAAACAGCGAGGCCAAACAGGTGACGTCCAGGAGGGTAGGTGTCGGTTTCCAGGTATGCGTTAAGAAGAAGGAATTGAATAGCTGCGTTGGTAAGATATAAAATTTTGATAAAGATGTATAAACTGCTGACATACGCGCCGTACGCTTGACAGCCACATTTTGCAATCCATTGACCTATAGCTGCTCCCGTCTTGAGACCAAATATGGTGCGGCAATCTTTGTGTCTACCAAGCGATTCATCGATATGGCGTGCTAGTATATTAATCGTTTTGGAACGATTGTCCGGTTCAATATTATGTTGATCACAAGCCATATCCAAAATACCATTCACGTTGATACCTATAAAATTGTGTATCCATTTAAGATGAGCTTCGCAGTTTCACAAACTAATTTGTAATAAATACAAATAGCACAATTATTGCGGTTTTTTCGATTAGGCGACAGCAGACCGAAAATTCAAATCACCAATCTCAAGGAAATGACAACCCAATCGTACCAAACTATTCAGTTCGAGCTGGCACTGAAAATGTCTACTTGGACTATTTCTGTAACAATAAATGTCAGGTTTTTCGGCTTTTGGTCCTTTAGATTTTTTGGATGGATCATAATAGTTAACTGGTCAATTTTTTTCCAATTTTCAGTTAAGTCGTTAAACCGTATTAACAATAATTATATGCTAATATGATATGCTACTTAAGTAGTGAAAACATGAAACTAAAATGTAGATAATGCTAATATACGGTGAAATGTAACTTTACTAAAACAGAAACAGTCTACGTTCGATTGCCTAATCTTCATTCCTAATCCTAATCTTAACCAAAACGTTAGAAAGCTTTCAAGTTAGAAACTAAAAATTTTATTTTATTTAAGAAGTGCGCATTGCGCAAATGTAACATACCAGACGTATTTTTCACCATAGCACGAAATAGTATTTATTATAGCGATATCTTAAGTCATTTGTCATAAACTAACTAATCACTAAACTACCCATTTGAGGCCCAACTTTGCCAATTGGCATTTACACACACTGCGACGCGTTGTGTTAACTGAATTAATCGTGCGCCGCACGTTTCTGCGAACACTGTTACGTTCTCACTTTGCGAAGTTCAATAAAAAATCGAGCAACAGCTTCTACATAACTCAGCTACTTAGGTACGCCGCTTTCACACGTACAGCAGCGGTTCAATATCAGGCGCCGGTTTGAGTTTGTCAAATATTACACGACACACAAACTAGTTCAGGCGTTAAATAGTTAAAGCCATTCCAAACAGTCCAAACAATACTATTTCTAAAGCGAAATATCGGATTTTTAGGAAAATCATCTAAGTTAACATTTTATGAAACCACTCAACTATTTGAGGCCGATTGTAATAAAATTATGGTTGTATCGTCAAAATTGACAATTTTTGGTGCTGGAGGAGCTAACCGAAAAAGGCTCAATTTTTCAACGCTTAATTTATTCCATAAACAATTTATTCTCAAACAAAATTTAACGGAAAGCAATTTTACATCTTTGTTTGAAGACTATTACGATTATTACTCGTATTTAAACAGTTCCACTATAGTATCGCACCTGTTCCAACAGTTTAACGCCCAAAGAATTTCTCACACACTCAACAACCTGTCGAATATATATGCTATAGTACAGATGGCGAAACTCCATCAACAAACGCAATTGTCTAATTTTATGGTTTTATAAAACTTTCTGGTTTAGATGTAACTGGAAACGGCTTCATTTTTCCTATATTACTTGTAGCAACATGAAAGCAAAATATTGAAACTCGCCGCCTGCTATGTCAATTTCACACTTATATTATAAAAACTGTAGCAAATCGGTTTCAACTATATTCTGGTACATACATCCTTGAATAGCTCATAGCAGAATATTCCTTTATAATGTTCGTTTTTAGATGACTATTCGAAAAACAGTACTGGTTGTTAATGCTTGAGAAATACATTGCTTATTTGTATAGCTCTCCTACATTTCAAAATCGTAAGTTTCATTCGTAAAACATTATGTTCTGTACGTAAATTTTGCATTGTAGCAGTCAAAATACTTTGGTCGGTATAATCTTATGTTACAAATTGGGACAACAGTTATTTTCCGCATATCATAATGTAAAATATCTTTCGAATTTTCGCATACTTTCCCGAAAAAGGATTGCTGTTGTGTATATATTATATTTTTACTAATTAAATACCAACGTTTTGTATACTTCTCTTAAATAATTCATTAAATATAAGACGAAACTAAAAGTTCTAGAAATGACTCTTTTCAGATTTTCAGGGTAATATCTAAATTGGAAACACACAAAATTTTGCATGAGATAAAACGGTCTTCCATGACCTGGAGGCGCCCTTCTGAAAGGTTTCTCCGGCTCAGGCTCTGTCCACAAATCAGAAATTAAATCTTATTATTGCAGTTACTACGACGACAAGGTTTCCGGATGCAGAATTGAATTTAAGGTTTGGACAGAAATGAAAAGTGCTGCACCGTAGGAGTTCGCTGTACGCTTAGCATGCAGGTCAAAACATCACTGAAAGACCGGTACAGCAGATTGTTTTAAAATTTGGACACTGTATTAATCAATAGAAATGCCACCCGTAGAATAAAATGATGTAGTATGTAGCTTAAAACGTTCGTGAACACAGCAACACATGATATATTTCGTAGTTAGCTGTTAATACGGTAGAGTATGACATAAACTAGCCTGAACGACAGCTAAACCAGCGCCATACCAAACAAGGTGCATAGAAGAGACCTGCTTGAAGTGCAAACAGAAACGGAGTCCATTGGTAATAGCCGATCTGTCTCATTACTCGTTGTTCGTAGCCCATCGGAACAAATTCCTCAAACGGCACCCAGTAAGTGTTTTGAATCCAGCAATAATTTTCAGTATACTGTTCCATGGCTTTAGTAAACTGTGCCGGAACCCAACATTCGATTGGATGACCAATATACTGCTTGGCACTGACCAAAAGCGCAAACAACAATAATAACGATGGGGTATAGTAATAGTTCAACCGATCTATAAAATCGTCATCCAGCCGAGGTTCTAAATTACGCAATGCTGCCGTAAGAAATTGCATTTGGAATAAACCAATACCACTTGTTGACGATGCTGGTCCGCCGAAAAATCCTGAACGCCGACCACTTCTAAACGGCCCCCTTCGGCCACGTACTTGGTGGATATACAGCGGGCTCCAACCAGAAGCACCGGTCCGCAATCCTGGGAAAGGAGCTGGTCCAAAAGAGTGGTTTACGTATAAACCTTAAAGTATTATAATATATATTTATAGACATGAATATGTACATCTGTCATGAGGTGTTGATGGACACAGAAATACTGCAACATCTGCCATTGCGATTTTAGCGTAACATGTAATAAATTTTTCATTAAGCTTATGAAATTTTAATAAATCAGAAACTTGGATGGCTTGAGATTTATTTCATACTTTTATGTTCAAACAATACACTTCCTTTGCATGGCGACTTGTTTTCAGCGGCCGCAGAATGTCGCACTCCATAGCCTATGTTATGGCCTCGCGTACCCTCCCTCTCAATTGGAGGCACTCACACGTCAAGGATCCTCTCACAAAATACAATTTGCTGGCGCATTAAATCACCTCGAATAGAACAAGTTATGAGTTCAATATTTTCAAATTTGTAATTATTATACTCACGGACTCACATATTTCTGTAGTTTTTTTTCAATTATACTTCGATCAGACTAGAGTTTAAATAAGTTTCCAGGAAATTTGTTCGAAAATGAAATACTATGGATGAGATGCGACACCTCAGGGTGCGAAGAGGCACTAGACATTACTTATACCATAATTTTGCCGGTTCCAGTCATACCATAGTGGAACACTCATAACAACTCGGTGGAATGGGGGAGGCACTCACACCAGAGTTTGGAGGAGGCCATTGATATGCTAACGCAGGTCCTGCCATGTTTGTTATAATGCTTTATATAAGCCACTCGCAGATTGTTTTGCGCGTCATCGTAAATTTGTTATAAACGCAAAACATACATAGTTCTTGTCTCATAAATATTAATTTGCTTCGTCACTAAGCTGCAGACGGCGATGCATAGTGGTTCGCGTTGGATGAGCAGCCTCAGTTTAGGCCTAGGGATGCTTTTCTACTGAATGAGTGAAACGACTAAAGCGTGATAAAGTGGATGGCGCATTTGTACAACTTAAAGACAGCTACAGAGTGGAAAAATTTTATATTAATCACTTAAACGTCATATATTATCATAGTTGCCTTTACGCTGATATTGGGGTAAATATTTCTCCCTTTATTACATGTTGGCAAATCTAAACGCATATATGCAATTTTACAATTTGAATCAAGCATCAAAATTTCATAAGTTTTGGTATAAAACTTGTGTCCTGTGCCCTTATTTAATCGCAGGAAGTACACTGCATAGTATGGAATAATACCAGATTAGTCTAAAAATATAAAATTCTAAGCCAAATCCGTTTAATGACAGCTATAATAATATCGACGATAACAATATTCGGACGTATCAGGTAGTATGTTAACCAGCGCTACTGGTCAAATCACTGACTGAAAATCACACAAAGTGCTTGTACCTGTACAATCAGATCCTTTACCTCATGATTTTTGAATAACTTATCCCGATTTATCAGTCCCCTGACAAGTTGTACAACATAAAATTCAAACCTAGCATTGCATACGAACTTATCCCGATTTATCAGTCCCCTGACAAGTTGTACGACATAAAATTCAAACCTAGCATTGCATACGAACTTATCCCGATTTATCAGTCCCCTGACAAGTTGTACAACATAAAATTCAAACCTAGCATTGCATACGAACTTATCCCGATTTATCAGTCCCCTGACAAGTTGTACAACATAAAATTCAAACCTAGCATTGCATACGAACTTATCCCGATTTATCAGTCCCCTGACAAGTTGTACAACATAAAATTCCAACCTAGCATTGCATACGAACTTATCCCGATTTATCAGTGCCCTGACAAGTTGTACAACATAAAATTCAAACCTAGCATTGCATACGAACTTATCCCGATTTATCAGTCCCCTGACAAGTTGTACAACATAAAATTCAAACCTAGCATTGCATACGAACTTATCCCGATTTATCAGTCCCCTGACAAGTTGTACAACATATAATTCAAACCTAGCATTGCATACGAACTTCATATGTGCTGTATAAACGAGGCTTTAAGAGTATAGATTATATTACAAATCATATCAAAATCAAAATCTCTAAAATTCTACTTATTAGAATTTTACAGTGGCCATTGCAGTCTGCGAATTTTTTGCATAACAATTCGCAACGAAACAATGTTTGATAAACATTATATGAAAATATGCATAGATTTGAGATGAGAAATATTCACAGGTAGGAATTTGGCGATTACGTACCACAACAGCGGAATCATCTTCTAGAATGAGCACCAATTCTGTATTCAAGAATTATTGTGTTAGCCCAAGTTAAAACCTTAAATTTTGTAACACAGGTAATGAAACATTAGCCAAAGCCAAACGGAGGGCCGTTAGCTTTACGATTCCTATCCGCCCACTGTGCCATTCTGTTTGATGGGAATGGCATTAATCCGCTCAGCCTGACTTGGACCGAAAATTTCATGTTCTTTCTAGTCCATTGAAATTCTAGACATTCTAGGTCATTCAAGGTATTGAAACTTTAGCCAAAGCCCAGCAGGGGGAAGTAAGCTTTACGCACTCTGTGCCGTGCTCGGTAGATTAAAACGCTGATTCTGACCTTAAGCTAACTTGCTTATTTGAACCTCGTACTAAGTCCGAGACAAATTCGACTGGTTGTGGCCACCGATTCCCACTGAGCTGCTCTCTTTTAAGGATATTACGTTAAACATCTAAGCTAGCCTTGGACTGAATCTTTCATGTTCTTTCTAAGCCAATCAATGCCCCGGGACGCTTCTTTGAGGCTATGTAAAGTTTTATATAACGCTAAAGCGAATTCCTAAAATATCGATTTAAATAAAATTTGGCTTACCATTTTCCGTTGATTGTGTTATCTGACCTTCCGGTTGGGATGTGTTTATAAATTGATTCACTATCACGCAAATTAAGTGTGGTAGTCTAGGTCAACTTATTTTTACTAGGACAAGCCGGTAACGGAAAAGCGCCACAGGCCCAAACCCAGACCGTACAACGGTACCAACACAGCTTACTATGCAGTGCGTTTTGTATAGCATTGTGAATAGATTGATTATGCTAAACCTAAAATATTTGTCACGGTACGAAATTTTTCCGTGATACAATGTGGCGTTAGGCATGCACACGCTAAAGTAACTGAAGAATAAATGTATTGTAAAGTATTTGATCGCAGATTTCGGTTTGAAGCTGGCGATATGATTGCAAACATTGAAGAATTGGAAAACTTTTGTTCTTGCAAAAACGTTAAGACGAAATATGCTTCAGAATAGTCATACGGTTAATTTTATCAGTATGTAAGGCAGCGGTTTTGATTAACCTATAATTGTTATATGATCTTTAGGCGATCTGCAGTTTTCCCAGGTTTTGCAAATAATATCCGCAGAATTCGCTCAAAGAAAGGTCCGTGGAATTTCGCAGCCCAGAAAGGCTACCCGTCTGCTCCAGGTTTTGCTTAAGTCCAATAAGTATGGTTACTAGCTTCTGAATATTTCTCCTGATTCATAAGCCTGGAGAGAAGAGTTATTACCGTTGGATGTGTATCCTAGGTGCATGCAGACATTAATTCTAAAAATATTAACAATGATAATATTTGCTTTGCGGCAAATAGTAACTTGGCCATTATAGTATGCAGGGTATGTCTTGAAAATGGCCATCGACAACATGCAGTTACTGCCAAGTAACAGCCACCAAACGACAGAAATTTAGCAAAATGTAGTTTTCATTCATTACTGAATAAATTTTATCCCAATATAGATCATCCTGTTGCATAGCTGCAATATACAGTAATAAAACGCAATTGTTATTAATGGCATCGCGTTTTGTTACTGCATAACACTCCTATAACTCGTGAACACCTATAACACACAAATTAATTGTTGCAATTTCTTGGTTTTTTTACCATTAAATGAGATCATAGATTGGCATATACAAAGAAAATTTTGCCTGTAACTCTTTTTGTTTGCAAGCAGTGGTTGACCAAACCCTATTAGAGGGCCAAAATTAAATCGGCTTAAGATGTTATCGTCGATAACTTAGTAAAGGCATTACAATTTTTCCAAGAGACGTGGCCAAAAAAACTACTTACTCGAAATATGATATAATCCGACTAAGCAATTCATGAGTCCATAACATCAAAATCTTATATCTCGGACCAACACCACGTCAAATGAGTTGCAGTTATTTATAACTTGGGAGTGGTTAGGACAATTTGGCTCGAACTTTCAAAACACAAACACCACTAAAAAGAAATCTTGTAAAAAAATAAATAAGCAACAAGTTAATAGCGTGCTTTCGAAAAGTTTAGTGTAACTTTGATGTTATCAAATATTATATGGAAATGATTGCATCAGTTAAAATAAACATTTACAGTACAAGTGTCCTGTGTCGAAAAACGCATGTCGTATGTTGACTTTGTCATGGTTCGACTCTTTATAGTGAAATTACCCTGCAAAACCGTATATGTTTAATCCAAAATTAATTACATTTTGTCTTTTAGCATTTCATTGATTCGATCTATATACCAGAAAATTTAATAAAATTTAATACGGCTACTGCATGCTTCTAGACCAATTATTGCTCTAGAAAAACAGGTAATAAAATTGTTTAACAAATTTCGTATTTGTCGCTAATTGATAGCAAGCCACTAAATTTCTCAGCCTTACTTAGACGAGCATCGCAAACATTTATAAATTAAGCGACATGGCTAACGCAACGGTTTCAGTGCATAATCTAGTTAAATTAGCAATGTGAGCAAACAATTTTGTGCACCTGTTGAGCCGGTGATTAGGCCTCCGCCAGGATCTAGGTTTTCAAAAATACTATGTGAACGAGAATTTGCACCGTGTTGTGAAAAACTTTGTTGTTCATCAATTTCTTGATCTTCAGAAGCAGCTGTAGGTATAAGTATACTAGAACGTTTTCGTTGTGTCGGCGTTGTTGCTGTCGTTGTCGCTGTTATCGAAGTGGTGCTTTGTCGTCTTGACATTCGGAAGTAAAAAATCGCACTATTATACGCTACGATTTGATGATTCGATTCAGTAAATATTTAAATTTAAAAAGAAATCAGAAGTTAAATTATTTTTTGGTATTATGATGATTACGTTTAAAAAGTTCTAAAAATCATCATACCAAAATAGTTGACTGGACACTAAGTTAGAAGTGCCCGTTTTATTTGGCTGGAAATACCTCTCTATAATTAAGTCAGAAGTTAAATTATTTTTTGGTATTATGACGATTACGTTTAAAAAGTTCTAAAAATCATCATACCAAAATAGTTGACTGGACACTAAGTTAGAAGTGCCCGATTTATTTGGCTGGAAATACCTCTCTATAATTAAGTCAAAAGTTAAATTATTTTTTGGTATTATGATGATTACGTTTAAAAAGTTCTAAAAATCATCATACCAAAATAGTTGACTGGACACTAAGTTAGAAGTGCCCGATTTATTTGGCTGGAAATACCTCTCTATAATTAAGTCAAAAGTTAAATTATTTTTTGGTATTATGATGATTACGTTTAAAAAGTTCTAAAAATCATCATACCAAAATAGTTGACTGGACACTAAGTTAGAAGTGCCCGATTTATTTGGCTGGAAATACCTCTCTATAATTAAGTCAAAAGTTAAATTATTTTTTGGTATTATGATGATTACGTTTAAAAAGTTCTAAAAATCATCATACCAAAATAGTTGACTGGACACTAAGTTAGAAGTGCCCGTTTTATTTGGCTGGAAATACCTCTCTATAATTAAGTCAAAAGTTAAATTATTTTTTGGTATTATGATGATTACGTTTAAAAAGTTCTAAAAATCATCATACCAAAATAGTTGACTGGACACTAAGTTAGAAGTGCCCGTTTTATTTGGCTGGAAATACCTCTCTATAATTAAGTCAAAAGTTAAATTATTTTTTGGTATTATGATGATTACGTTTAAAAAGTTCTAAAAATCATCATACCAAAATAGTTGACTGGACACTAAGTTAGAAGTGCCCGTTTTATTTGGCTGGAAATACCTCTCTATAATAATACAAAGAACATGTGCAATAAAATTTTATAACTATCCCAACCATGAGCGTAGAAATTTTTGAGCACTTTTGTTTGTGGTATTTGATAGCAGTCCTAGATTATTTGTGGCAGACAAGTCAATCCATGGACAGCAGCAGCAGCGGACTAGTTTAGTGATCCGTTGTACATCAAGCAAGATGTGCAAAATCAATGTAGGCTTTATACATCTACCGGGTAATATACAGTCTACAATCGTTATAATACAATTGAATTGTGAGCACTATACCTAAAAGTGATTTCGCATGAGATTGTGGCTGTTAAATAAGCCTTACAATTTCAATTTTATTCTACAGAGCGTCAATAAAACACATAGTTTAAAGACAATTAAATTGTCAATTTGTTTGTACACTTGTCAGCATGTTCGCGAAAATATTTGAGATAGCCGATGGCTTGTTATTTTTAAATATTTTCTCCCCTTCTAATTTACTGCTGACAAGTGCCTGTTTCAAGTCGCTTCAACCTGTTAGGCGATCTAAACACCGTGGATTACGTCTGCTTTGGCCCGAAACTAGTGCCGGAAAAATTATCGGAATTGTGTTTGATGTTCCATAAACTTCACAAATGTAGGTCAAATGAGTCTACGCGATACGCAGTTGCATACGACAGATGGAATGGTCTTGGTATTAAAAAGGTTTTCACCACATAGTTTTCTTTCGAAAAGAGACATAATAAGTAGTGTTATACTTAAACTGTTTAACGCCACATGATGTAAAATTTGAGCCAAAACCGCTACAATTACTACAATATGTACGCTTCCCGACCTAGGAGGATATATAATGCAAAATTCGTTCAGATTCATGAGTAAGCTACAAAAAAATAACAGCAATCTTCAGATTCTGGTTTTGTAAGTAATATAAATTTATTACACTTATTTCATCGCAAAGATAAAGAATATAGTCACCCAAAGCCATATTTATTCTACCTAAGCTCTAAATACGGTAAGCAATTTAGATATGAATCGATCCATCCATAATAGGTGGCAAGTCCTTTCCATGATTTTTACCCCACTTCAAGGAAGGCCAAATTTTTAGTCAAATCGGTTGACACTTCGAAGCTGTCGATCATACAAAAAGTGACTTGATTCCAAACCTTAATTCTGAATACTTTCTATCTTGTCCATTCGTATATTGTTACTTCCACAGATACTGTGAGTAAACATTGTGAATATTTTAACCCCTTACCAATACACGAACGATAGCAAAATCCTCTGATTTTTGTTCAAAATGAATGGTTCTTAAACACATGTTCATGAATCTTCGGAGATATATGCATATGATCTTACTTGAATATTTGTACCCATTTAGTGAAGAAGATATCCCAAAGTACGGTAATTGCTTCCTAAATTATAACGGGTTTTTTATATAACCATTTTACAAATTACGCATCGATTTTAACTATTTTACTAATTTTACTTATTTCCGTTTTATTTTACTATATACAGCTTGGAATGTTATATGGCGAATGTCATTCAAATACTATCCACCAGAAACTATTCCTGATGCTTAAGTTAGGGCTGTTCCTATCCATATAATGACGAAATGAGAAATATTTTACGAGGGGATGCTCGGACCTCAACCCATTCTTGATCAACAAATCTTTGTAATATTTCTACAGCTGCCAAAGGTCTGGCCCAGCTATAAGTTTGACGGGGACTCAAGCACTCTTGACCAGAGCTGAATCTACTAGTGCGTGCATACAACTGCGAATGACATGTGGACTTTTCCGTCTTTGTGTCAGGAACTACAAGGATCAAGTCTACATTTTACTAAAAAATGTTTCTTAGTACATTAGTGTAAACATTCTTTAGGGAAGACGGTCATTAGATGGTGACGAAAAATCAGTTAATGCTCACACAGCGAAGATTTTGGTGCCACTTGGACCTGCCCGATTAGCCAACTGACTTCAATAATATAAAGTTGGTCTTGTAATAAGGAATTTTTCTTAGTCTTGACGCTGTCTAAACCCTTAAATGCATACCATGGTGCAAAATAGCAATATTTTTAGAGTCACTGCTAAATTATTACTTAGTTTTAGAATATCAGCCAGCTGGAAACCGCCCAGTAACCGCTATACAATTTTTAATATTAATACCGATAGTAACAATTATATTGAAAATTTCTGAACAGAAAATGCATTTTTGCTAACACCCATCACTCTCCAGTTCTCAACACCTGTTTAATTTACATGTATAGCTACGTTAATAATTCGACAACCGCATGAACAGGGTAGACGCTAGTGTGCGAGAACCCATAACCCATTGTGTGAGCCCACCTCCCCTAAAACGATGTGAGTGACCCTCATACAATGGTATGAGCCCCCAAACTGCTGCATGAGGAGACATCATACTTGGTCATTTTGTACCACATCAGGCCACACACCGAATGAATTTTTTTGTAAATTTAGCAAAAATTGGGGATAAACTTAGCAAACGTGAACAAATTAAAAAACTGCTCGAAACAATTAAAGGCTACAAAATATGACGGGGCTCATGGGTGTGAGCCTGCGTCACTGGCCGTGAGGGAGAGTCCTACCGCTGGCACTGTGAGTAGTCACGAGTACAATGCGACGAAACTTCCGACACTGCAACGAATTTATTTAATTATATTCGAGATATTGATGTCCCTTCAAAAAAGAATAAATAGTAAAACACGATGGTTGCTAGTATTGCCTTGCGTTTTAGGTAGCCAATCACGCTATCAGAACATTTTTGCTCTAAATATGTAGAATGTTCTTTCAGGCCCCACTAGCCAACCAGAACTATTAGTAGTAATTATAGATAGTAATATTTGTTATAACCGTTGTATTTACCCTTAAGTAATAGCTATTTTTTATTCCTCTGCTGCTGCATGATTTTTTGAGCAAACTGAAGAACTCTGCAACTCTGAACAAAAAGCTGCACAAATCTTCATAAGTTCTTCTGGGATTGCCCAAAACTGAGAAAATGCATAGAATGTATATAACCTGCGGTCCAAACTACCTTTTCTGACGTGATTTAGCGAGCTTTATATGCGAAATTTAGGAGCTAACTTTCTCTGCTTTTATCATTGGAAACTTGGCCCAGGTAGCCCTGAGGGGCCAAAGTGTAATGCACGTCATGCCCGCTCGATATATAAGTCTTAGCGTTAGCCTAAGCTTAGGTCCTTATATGAGATATACAGTAAGCCTAAGTTTAATTCCGGGGGGCTCCCGCCCCTGAACCCACATTATAAGCAGTTCTTTTTTCTAACGATATAACGTATTGTCCTCAGCGTTACCTGGACTGCCACGTTAATGCAATTTGTGGCAGTTAGTTACGTTCAGTCCGCTCCAAATTATTTAGTTTAAGATATCTGCAGTATTTAGATCCGCTTTAGGAAACACATACCGTAGTTAAGGCTACGCGCAATATGATGCATTACACTTTGATTAAAGCGTGGTAGTGGTCCAAAACGCCGTTTCTACCAATCCGGAGTTTAGAGAATCGAGTCTCGTCATCACATGTCTTCTTTGCCTTTTTTGTAGTTTTTATCAGTAATTGTATTACGCTCCTAACATATAAAAAACACCGCCAGACTAACCTGCCACCAAAAATGACTAAAGATGTTGCATTCTTGTTGCTTATATTGGCGTGAATTGATAAATTCTGAATTTATTGCCAAAATCGAACCTATGTAGCTTCACAGATATATCAGCAGAACTATAGGACCTTAGGTAACCAGATAACGGGCGTCAAATTTAACATATGGTCCCAAATTACTACACTATAAATGCATTGATCAGCGGTACATTGATAATGTTTTCATAAAAGCTTATTATTGGTTTTTAGCACTGACTTCGCCAGCTGCTAATAATTTTTCAGACTGCTTGAACAAGACAACCCCTTGTTCAAAAGCAGCAATTCTGAAATTTGCCCGAGAGTCATGAAATATGGGTGCCGTTTGGTTGGTCTGGTCGCCTATAGGCCCAACAATTCTCAAAATTCAGTTTATGTATTCATTTCTAAAAGTGAAAATAGTAACAAACTTTGTTAAAATGACCTCTATTGGTGTTAAAAACAATCTTATCTCTTGGTATTTTTTGTTGAGGCACTTATGCGATCTTGGAATAGGTCTAGAGAGAATTTTGTAACCAGATTCAGAGATATATAAAGGTAGACTCAAATCGAACGTCACAAATTATTAAGAAGATGAGACCACGCTTTTGTTTGCTCTGTAATAGTAGAAATATACCTATAAAATAAATGTTTACTTCACTCCTGGGCATATCTATATACAGCCTCCCGTACTTTACTTGCAACATAGCCAACCGCGCATTGAAAGATTAGGACTAGTGTTTCTGTCGTTTCTTAATTCTTCAAACTCTTGTAACTGCGGTATTTTAAAGCCCTCACAGCCATGCGCACAAATCACTATACACATGACAAGCTGTGCTACAACTTTTATATATATTCTAAGTAAATACCTCGATGTAAGAGTTGCAACCAATATATCCGACTAGTGGCACATATATCTATGTAAGCAACATATCCTGTGGTAAATCGTATACAAACACCACTTCATTGCCGGCAGGTGTATACCCTAGGTCCCTGCACATATTAATTCCGAAAATTACAAATCTCCCTTCTCCGCTAGATCGCTTAAATAAAATGAGTATCCTTTAGTCAAATCATATTTTTGTTGATGCACAACCGAAGCATTAGATAATATACGCTGCACAATATTAGCACAGTTTATTAAGACATAATTTCTAATTTAAAAAACTAAATAGTAATTATATCGAATTAATTACATAACTATTTTTTTGCTTAATATAATAATAGACAAGGATATAAATTTTGATTCGTCGATGATCATTAGTCTATTGAATATTAGTGTCATTGTTTGCCGGACGGCAAAAGATCACGAATCAGTTAAAATCAAAAATTCGACCTGCCCGGAATAGCCAGACCATACATACATACCAGCGATTCCATTGGGACTAGTGGACACTAGTAAACCAATATAGTATAATCGAGTACGCTGCCCAAAAGTGATTGGGTAATATATATTATGAATTACGTTGTACTATGATCGGCTAAGTGTCCACATGTGATTTTTGTACATCCAATAAATATCGAGGGTGCAAGATACAAAACAGAATGCTGTTTTCATAATGTTTCATGGTTTACAAACGTTTTTATTTAATTTATAGGATTTCGTTTATATATTAACCATTTGGGTTAAAAATCTTGCATATCGGTAAATACTGAATCGTCAGCTGATGCCGTTTTTGTTTCCAGGGTTCGTTAGAAGTGTGATAATTACGTATACGAAACTGTCCAAACTGAAATATCCAATGACTATGGTTATAACAGTGATAGTCTCCTCCTGATACATTCAAGGGGTTACGTTAAAACACAACTTTCCAAAAGCTCTTTTAAGTCTCAAAAACTGTATAATATATATTATAATTATTTAAGCTGGCAACCAGTATATTATTTCATTGTTATCGGCCTATATTTTTTCAGCGATGTTGCACTTTTCAACGCAACGGTCCCCGCGTAGCATCTAGTTATGTTTTATTTAAATCTAACCTTGCAAAAAAGTTTTACTTTAACAAATGTTACACTCATTTCATTCAAAAAACTTGGCTTCAATTCAGTGCATGCCGGCTAAATAAGCTACTGCCATGGAATCGCAGCTATGAGCAGTATAAATTAAATATATTAATAGATGATTTGAAAATATGCCGTCAATATAGTTACCCGCTGCTATATAACGTACGATAAAAGCAAACTTTTATATGATTATGACCTGAAAAGACAGAATTTTAAACCTCTGCTTTTTAGCCAGTGTAGATTTGCACAAATACAACGCAATGTTTCGGATAATGCATGCATTGAAGCGTATTCATTGTAAAAAAAATAGTGACGTCCTGTGTGTAATCCGTTCGGAAGTTGCAATAAAAATTACCTAATCCCTAGAGCTTAGGAAATACATTATTTTAGTTAAGCATGATCTACGTTTACAAAAAGAAAATCAGTATTGAGTTACAACATTAAAACATGAAAGTAGTATATATTTAGAGTTGTTCCAGTATTTATGCCACAACATAATGTTTTAATAAAACTGAAAAGGTTCATCAAAGTTGAACGAACTATTACGAAGCAGGTATCAGCGGAAATATTTCAGGTATATATTTGCTAGAGGGTATTTTTATCATAAGAATGTGCGACGATGTATTATGAGTCATTGTATTCGGTATTATCAACCGAAGCTCAAACGAAATCATTACAGTTACATTTAAAAATTAATAGTTATGTTAGCTGACCTACTAATAAGTGCAAGAAAGAAAAATTATTGGTAAATATGCAACTTTTATAGATTAAACTTAATTTAAATGATTGTGACCCAGAGCACAACTGCGGCTGGCACATAAATTTTTCTGGGCCAAAATATTCGTTCTATCACGCCCCAATATCAACAATAAAATACAGCATAAATAAAGGCATAACGACATTGAGAATAAATGGGCACGTAAACGTAGCAATTATTTTGCGCCTTTTGCCAAATTCGTAACCTTCGCTGTAATAACCCTCAAACATTCAACAATAAAATTGCAAACAATATTATTATATTTTAGTTGTTTAGAATCGGGTGCTTACAACGTTGTTCTTTTATTCTTATTTGCTACCTCTGCTTTTAAGAGACTGTAAAATTGACTTTGAAAACCTATATGACATTACAAGCAGAGAAAGGAAAGTCCTTTATATAAGATGATTGCACAGTAAAATATATCTGATGAATTATATAGTTCGATAAATATCATAGAAATTGGTTTACTTTATTCAAAGTAGACGATCGCCATAAGATGAAATGAATAATACGTTTTGGCATAGCATTTTGCCATGTTAACTCATGGGAACACCTCCATGGGGAAACTAAATTTGTTACAGGGGCACTACTGTTAAACTGACCTTGCGCGCATAAACATGAAAATATCTATGCAATCTTAGGCTTGCAAGTATGCTCAATCCCACATGCCTAATAGATGAAAATAAATAAGTATCGAAAATCATAAGGAAACAAATAGTGGATGTAATGTCCCATGCAATGGGTAAATTGGGTGTTATGAATCGATGGCGTACTATTAATAACTCTCGACCAAAGATCTACTTTCGTACCTGCACCTAGTCAAGACTTAAATATCTAATTTTGAGTACCAAGTGACCCAACCGACTGTATCGAACAACGCGGTGTAGTAATAATGGTATCTTAGCGCATGAACCGTTCTGTCACAGTGTGGCGGCCGATAAGCGACTGGCTGGCCGTACTTATACCGGATAGTAATGCTTTTCCATGCTCTGTGATCAGTGGTTACACACCAATCGACTGCGCAGACGATATCACAAAAGTTGCTTTCTACAGCTACCTGAATTCATGTAAGATGAATAAACAGTCTCAATGAACTACTCCGCTGGATAGCGACTTCAATACTTTAGTGGGCACACGGTTCAGTCGCAAGAAGCACGCTGTTGGATAGAAACTGTATTGGAATGAAAAATGATAATGGCTATGGATTCACGTCACTCCTGCTGCAACAAACGCTTTTTGCCGCAAACGCAGTTTTCCGCCACTAGGGTGTCATTTAGAAATATGGACTTCGAATCACGGATCAACAAGAAAAGAGATCGATTTTATATGTGCACGTCAACGTTGGAAAGGTTTCTTCAATGGGTGCAGCTAGTACTGGGGCATATCTCTGAGCTCTGACCATGCAACGATCCTCTTGACGCTCCGTCTCGAGCTGTGTATAACACGCCACACAACCAGACCGCGTACCCGCATCGCTTTAGAAAACCTGAGAGACCCACACACACGGTCAGTTTTCCAGACAGAAGTTAACCGTCGCACGTTTGCGCAGTGGGCTCCCCGCTCATTGGATGAATTGTTCCGCGATATGCTTTAACTAGGTATTCAACAGTTTGCCAATGGACCTATTTGGGCTGCTCGTTTAAATTGAGCACGGCAATAGAAATAATTTTTTCTAGTCGCAGAAAATATATCTTACTCATTGGCCTAATGTATGGGCAGCACATTCTGGTCAGCCACTGAAATTATCTCTAGCGTACTGGTACCGAGCAATAGAGGTGTTCTTTGCTCGAAAAAGGTGCTAAATGTTTGCGATGGTAAGTCTAACTACAGCGACATAATTCAATTGATGATTGTTTCTCACTGAATGACGACACACAAGTCCGCAAACGTCATGCCTTCTTATATGCAGCTCGCATCAATGCTTACATATTAAACTTGATCTAAAACGGGTGACATCGGTATCAACAGCAATTATATAGATGAAGCCGTAGCTGCTTGTCGTTAGGTTGGGAAAAATCAAGTGAAACAAGTCTGGGAAAAGGCGGAATTCCAGATCGAATAGCTCAAATTTGGGGAATAAAGGGCGATCGGATACCGGTGGAGCGTGATCCGGGAATTTATTGATATATTATTGATGTTTGTGTTGAATAAAACATTGTATCGTATGCTATAACTGTGTTATCACGCTGCACCCGCCCGATGTGCGCGGGGTGATTTCGCACCTAAAATTGAACCAAAATTTTATTGTGGAAGTGTCCGATCGTGCCCAGGATCATTACTGTTTATGAATAATCTGCATAACAATGCTATCGATTTGTATTTGGGGATGCGTAGTCGGATCGGCCGGGGACAAGGGGAAAGGTCTCACGATTCTATCACCGCTCAGACTTAACAAATTTTGCTAATTAGGTGCCCCAGGGTCGGTTCCGGTGCGCATCCGTGAACAATAACTATGCAATATATATGTGTTTGTAGTCGATAAAATAATGTAAATGCTTTGTGTTTGTGTCCGGGTGTCAGGATGGGTCGGGGTGTTGTGCGAAACCATCGTGACAAAAAGGCGTTTTTGAACTTTCTGATGTTTTGGAATCTGGGAAGATCTATCCTGACACGCCGGGAACTGGAACAGTTATTTTATTTTACGTCATATACGTTTCGAAAGGATGTTTCGAATATATATAAAATGGCGAAATCGATTTAGTAGAACGAAGAATTTTTATTTCTCAAGGGGTGTAAGAAAAGTCAAATTTTGGGGGTTTTTATAGATTTCAAACCAAAAAGGGGACACCAAACTATTATTGGGGCTTCATAGGGATTCAAAATCACGCGTTCGGGTCAACTTACTCCTATCCCGTAAGTACTTAGGGACTCCCAATCCAACGTTTAAACTATCAAACTTTCGGTCCCTAAATTACCACACCCTAAACCAAAACTTCCCGATTTTTCGTGCCCTGTACCTCAACTGGGCCCTATACTAACCATTTCACTGAAAACCGGGGCCACCCGCCCCCAACGGATCTTCGCGGAACCCCCAAAACTCAATCGGGACCCAAAATTTTCCTATCGTGCACGCATTTCTCTCCCAACGGGTCTCCTAGGGGACTTACGTTAAATTTATAGGTCTCATAAGCAGGCGACCAGCCAGGGCATGGATATGATCCCGCCCCCGGCCGCCTAAACCTTTCCGTTCCTGAAATATGAACAAAAATATACAAAAAACTTTAACCTACAAAAGCGCCTGAAGCGCTGATATATTTTGTTATTCTGAAAACATCGCGCCGACCAGCGAGAGGTTTCGTTGTTTACGCGGGCCGCTTGTGTGCTTGCCAAAATGACCAATGTAAGTGAGCAACGATTAATGTTGTTGTCGCTGACCAAGGGGACCGAAGCTTGTTGCACTGTTATTGTCATCTTGGTTGATGTGTGTATTGTATTGGCACGGCTTATGCTCTAGTTCTTTACTGTGTATTGCAGTTTTTAGTTTTATACGTATATATATATATAAGCTTTTGAGCTGGCAGACGATTTGAAACTTCAAAGTCTGGGCACAGGGCAGCAAAATCAAAGGACCCAAACGCCGACAAAAAGGGGGGTTCAAGCAGAGTATAAAAAAACTGCCCGATTCCCCGATCGGGACCAGTCGAGCTTTTCAGTTTAGGCTTTGGCGGTTGTCGCCATTTAAAATTTTATTTTCTATAGTTTCTCTGTTTTTGTTTTTCTTTTCGTTTTGCTGTACCAGGGGTGGTTTCTCGCCGTGCCCCCACGGTGGAGAGCTTCCCCTGGCGTTAGTTTCTTTCCGCTTATGCAGAGGGCCGCCCTTTGCGGACGCTGGAGTGTCGGAAGGATGCTCCGCGCGCCCGTAAAGGCCGGACCCCGTTAAAATTCGCATGACCACGCCAAAATGTTCAAATTTATGTTTGCATTCGTATCGACTGGTTCCCCGCTCCTCGGACGTTTTTCTTCTTTCGCAGGTCCGAGGAGTGATCAAAATTGTTAAACTTAATCAGAAGGCATTGTAAAAAATTTCTAGGCTTAAGGAAAATTCAGTAATAATAGTTCTGTTCTACGTGATAGGGACCAAAATTTCTCTGACTAAGTCTTAGCCAAAATTTAAGGGTGGTGAAGAGAAATACTAAGGACGTAGCCGTTTGCATCCTCGGGTGACACGCGTTGTCCCCAATTGTTTGAAACCGAGCTACAGCGTCGAATCCTCATTCGTTCGCTGTTTCTTCTGCACCAGGTTAGGTTCTGATGCAAACGACTGCGGGCCCCGATTGTGACAAAATTTTAAGAGGATCACTAGCCGAGCAGAAAACGAAACAGGGACTGGAGCTGGCGGCGAACTAAAATGCGCTGAGAAATGGTAGGACGTGGGTTTTCTAACCGTGCAACTACGGGGAAAATCCAGGTCTCTGCCCACTCCCGGAGCCCTCAGGGGGTGAGATTGAAATTAGTCGAGCCTTTCACAGCCGCTCCAGTCGCTGTCGAAATCATGCAAACTTTTGGACCAAACTGACAGGAGATCGCCACCGAAAAATCGTCGTGATACTCACCGGAATTGGATACATTTCGCCTGGTTTAGCTAGGTCAAAAATTCTTAGGGTACCGCAGTTCGAGAGAGCTCAATCAAAAGTCTCTAGAGTATCGCGTCGGAAAGGACTACAAATTGTGTCTGAGGGTATCTTGTAGGGTACCCGAATTAAATTTTTGTCATACCATGTATGTTGTAAATAGTTTGCCATGCACCCCGATTGGGTGACGTTTGAAGTGTATGAATTACAAAATTCGGGTTCGAGAGTAAAGCAATTGAACCGTGTGTTTCTTTTTGAAGCAGTTAGAAGTTTGGTTTAAATTCCTGTCCCCAGTAGAGACTCAGAAACTATTTTCAACAGAAATCCCTCAGGACCTTTGAACTAAAGTCAGCATCGTGGCCCTGCGAGCAAGCTATCCATCCCCGTGCCCCGTCGAGTTAATTCGCTAACGCAAGCTCACCCGCTTCTCCATTTTTAGGCCCAAGCAAGCACCCCACTTTGCACCCCGCATTCTGTCCATGTTTTGCTTTAACTGACTAAAACGCTCCCGCTACAAATGCCCTCCGCATAATCGTCGCTTTGCGCAGCCCTCATCAAGGTAGGCAACACTCGTAATTATAGATAAAACCTCCAAGGGACTGGGGCCCTCGCCTCAGTGCCCTCTGAGTCATCACAACTGATCAAGATTTAGGGAACATACTTCGACTAGGCCCCTCAGAAAATGTGCGCGCTTATAGTCTAGGCTTCAGGGTCGGTGGAGCAACGCTCTAAGATTAGTAACGAGACAAGTGCATAGAGACACACCAACGGGGAAAGTCATTAGGATCACGCTAGGACCAGAGGACCCCGCTTAGGGGATTAAGTGGATAATGAGGGAAAGGCGAGTCAGCCTTATTACCTGTGAGCAGGCCTAAGGGTTGACTCTCCCTCGGGGGACCTCATACCATTAGACACGTGGGCCAATATAGGGGCCAGGCCGAACACCCTGGTTAACCCGCCGGCAGCCTGCTAAGCTAAGCGGTTCCCTTAGGTCATCGCCTAGATCACCGGGGAGTCGTGGAAGCCGGGGTTGTCCGGGCACCACAAACTAAGGAAACTCGTGGTGCAGCTGGGATCCCTTAGGGCCAGAACTGGTCCTAGTACAGTTTATATAAACCGAGTTATCACCTTAAGGGATGGTTTGTGCTGAGTTCAAAACTGCATCTAAAAGTCTTATGGTCGATCAATAAATCAAATTTTCAGAGTGCTCATGGAAATGGATATCTCCTTGGAGATGCAGCGGATTGTAAACTATTTTTGGTAGAGATACCCACTCCGGTCACACCCCCTACACCGAGAGGAACGTTATTCTATGTTTTCACGTTTAGTTACCACAGCTGACATTGAAAACGGTTAACGGAAAAATGGTCTGTGCGCTGTCGATAGATATCTACTATGAACCACGGTGGGGTTATTTGCAATGTATTCTATCGCCGTAGGGGCCATGCCCGACAGCTGAGCAGTAGGTAGCCAAAACCCCGACGGGCCCAGTCGGCCTCCATCAAATAATGTAACTTATCTGTTTAGTGCTTGGAATATAGGGGCTGTAAAATGGAGAAGCGGGTGAGCTTGCGTTAGCGAATTAACTCGACGGGGCACGGGGATGGATAGCTTGCTCGCAGGGCCACTATGCTGACTTTAGTTCAAAGGTCCTGAGGGATTTCTGTTGAAAATAGTTTCTGAGTCTCTACTGGGGACAGGACTTTAAACCAAACTTTTAACTGCTTCAAAAAGAAGACACACGGTTCAATTGCTTTAACTCGAAACGCGACTTTGAAGTCCACACACTTCAAACGTCACCCAATCGGGGTGCATGGCAAACTATTTACAACCAACATACACGGTACTACAAAATTTAATCGGGGTACCCTACAAGATACCCTCATAACAGAAACTTGAAGTTCTTTCAGGGACGCGTACTCAGACTTTGATTGAGCTTCTTCGCCAACCCCGGTCCCACCGAAGTAAACTCCTTTGAAATTTTTTTCTTAGCTAAACCAGGCGAAATGTATCCAATTCCGTGAGCATCACCACGACCCACTTTTCGGTGGCGATCTTGTTAGTTTGGTCCAAAAGTTTGCATGATTCCGCCCCCGACCCAGCCGACTGGAGCGCCGAAAGAAACGCGACTAATTTCAATCTTATTCCTTGAGGGCTCCGGCAAGTGGCCGCAGAGACCTGCAATTCCCCCGTAGTTGCACGGTTAGAAAACCCACGTCCTACCATTTCTCAGGGCTTATCTTAGTTGGCCGCCAGCTCCAGTCCCTGTTTCGTTTTTCTGCTCGGCTAGTGATCCTCTTAAAAATTTTGTTAAATTGCCGGCCGGCAGCTCGTTTGCCATCAGAACCTAACCTGGTGCAGAAGAAAGAGCGAACGAATGAGGATTCGACGCTGGCGTACTTGACTTCACAATCGGGGACAACGCGTGTCACCCGAGGATGCAAACGGCTACGTCCTTAGTATCTTTCTCTTCACCACCCTTAAATTTTGGCTAAGACTTAGTCAGAGAAATTTTGGTCCCTATCACGTAGAACAGAACTATTATTACTGAATTTTCCTTAAGCCTAGAAATTTTTTACAATGCCTTCTTTGATTAAATCGTACAATTTCCTCATCACCTCCTCGGACCTGCGAAAGAAGAAAAACGTCCCAGGAGCGGGGAACCAGTCGA
>JASANE010012776.1:0-31605 GCA_030248225.1 Trileptium ribeirensis
AAAAGTTAAAATCCCCGCTCGTAGCATTTTTGTAGCATAGCTACACAATGCCTCACGTAAATTCGACACTTTTCAGATAGTAGTCAATTGACTATTTTGTTCCAACCCTTCCCAACTTTTCATCGCGTCGTTATCCCCATAGGTTCAATTGGTAAAGGCGTTTTAATTCTTATCACGGTGATAGCTGGATGAAGCATTAAGTAAAAAAGCAAAATTAAAATGTAACTTGTTGCATATTTGCTTTGTTTCACATATATATTTTACAATAGTTTAAAATAAAATATGTAGTATAAATTTTTTGTATCGACTAGACGACCGGTTTTTCACAGGCTGAGCTGTGATATATTTGTTGTGTTAAAGGAACGTATGTTTTTGTTCAATTTTTACTGAAAATTAAGTATAAAGATTATAATTGAATTTTCTCATCAATAAAGCGTATGGATAAACTCAGACAATAATACGATATCAATATTTTTGTATAATCTTCCATTATATCTGTTTCCTTATAATTTTAAACTTATAGAAACCATATGACTACTTCCACATTTTTGTTTTAATGAATATCCATTATCCGTACGGATATCTACCGCCATCTTACATCTAGTCCACTGCGCCGTTGAAAGCTAATCAACCGTAGTAGATTAGCTTATTATTTTGTAGCAAAATTGCATGGTAATATTCTATTTATCAAATGTTTGTGCTACATTTGTTAGATTCGTCATCAAATGATTCGTATTCATGAAATTGTAAGTCACAAACTGCCTATAATTGCAGCGCTATTATTAAATTTCCATTTCATATTATGGTAACTTAATTCTTTACTTGGTGCTTCTCCAGAAATCTATTTGTAAGATTATTTGGAAATATAATTACGTTGTACACATGGATTAATATATATGGAAATTAATATATATAGAAATATATTTGACACACATATTTCGAATAATCGG
Source organism: Trileptium ribeirensis (assembly GCA_030248225.1). NCBI lineage: Eukaryota > Metazoa > Nematoda > Enoplea > Enoplida > Thoracostomopsidae > Trileptium > Trileptium ribeirensis. Next base: position 951 of record JASANE010012776.1, read on the forward strand.
AATTATCGTGTAAATTTCTACAATAATATATATAATATTAACAAAAGTTCATTAATGCAACACAGGCTGGTATTTAAGGTATGAGCGTACCAAGTTTTGTATCAGGAATTAAGACCGCTATCGCGAGCAAGGATGCTAAGGCAATGACTTACTGAAATCGGTTAACAAGGTACCGAAAAAATTGCCGAGAAAATTCTACAAAACATAAGAGGTACTAATTAGTTGGAATTGTTTAACTAAATATTTTTAGTTTTTAGCATAACAAACTGAAGTATTATGAAAATCTAACTTTGCCTGTTTTTTGCTATACCAATTGTTCTGTAAACTATCTTGAATCTGATACATTAATGTGTTATAAATTTATTACATAAGCCAAGCCTAATGAAGCAATTCAAACAATTTGAGAAGCTAAAATTTATGAGGAAATTACTTCAAGATGGATAAGTGCAATAACTTCAAAATGGTTAAAATTAAAAGTCGTTTTATTTTGAGGTGTCAAACCCGATCGCGTTTGACCTTACACGATTTAAATCGAGTCGATTTAAATTGGATTTGCAACGAAAAGTTTAACTAGGCCGATCACGAATGTGTTTGGGCCACTTTAATTTCGTACCAAAAATGTTTCAAGTCGGACTTGTAGTGTTACATAGTTTCTAGCTTGCATGTGACCCATAAAATGCAATACTAATACTGTAATAATTGCCGTATCATATAGTTTTAATCTATTTTCGCGATGAAAGTTTAAAACAAACGACGTTTGGAAAACACACTAAAATCCCGAATTGAAACGACAAATTAATTTGGGTCAAAGTCATGCGGGACCGACTAATTTAAAACATTTCCACGACCAGGCCGGTTTAAATCGGTAAAAGTAAAAATCCAATTGGGCCCGACCCCCCGCATGAAAACGACTTTTAATTTTAACAATCTTCGAGAGCACCTCTTGCAGCAGTATCACGACCTAGATACATAAAAATTTCGAGCGATATTGAACAGTACAGTGCTAGCATGACATCGATATACTTTAGTGTTGAAATCTAGGTTAATATATTATGCAATGACGCGTGGAGCGTCTTTGTTGGTGAAATCTTACGTAATAATAACTAGAAACTATAACACATTGTGTTAAAACAGTGAATTAGTTTTCAAACAAGAAAAAATAGATTGGTGTATCAAATACGTCGGTTTTTTTTGTAAAAATATTATCAATATGTTGACTTAAAATTTTGACTCACTTCGAAAACCCATACTCCATGTGTTATGAAAAATAAAAAATTTATCAAGGTAAGAATGAGCTAACCTTTTGACTAGTTCATATGGGGTAGTTATGTGATAATTGTTAAATGCTGTGTAGCCCACTCTACCTGTTCGTTAGGAACTTGCGTACATAAAAACATATAGTAACTGAAATCAAATAAAGCAATAATGTTTATTGTGTTGATAATTAAGTTGTTATTTGGCTCATGTAGTACCAAACAGAACTTTGTATTCTTTGATATATCGCTAGAAATCGAAGCAGCCTAACGGAAATGGCTCGGGAGGCAGATTCCAAATTGGCCTTTGCCACTGCATGAGGTTCATAAAACAGAATCTAACAGCGTGTTAACACTGCGTGCGCTCCGATCCGGCCCGTTTCGATCCTATTTGATTTAAATTAAAATTGTATCCAATCCGATCCGACAGGCACACTTTTTCGCCGATCGTATACTTTGTATATATGTGAATGTATATTTTTACATCACATCATACAACTAATGTCCGGTTAAATTTTGCATGTTCTATTAAGTCGGACCGAATTGAATGACATATGAACATTTTTTATACAATACATGCACAAACCGGTTCAAATCTGATTATCTTGGGACGCAATGTGAACACGCAGGCTCAAACTGACGTTTATTATATCGAGAATGGTACAGTCTGCAGGTCATTCCCGTCCCGCTCAGTGTGGTTACTTTGGCCCGCTGTTTGTTACGTCAAACACAAAAAAGACAGTCACAAATTTTTCCATGACAATGCGCATCTTTCACTTTCCAATGTTGTAATCCACGATGACAATTATAGCGAACATATTTTTCACACGATTTACGGCATTTCCGATCACGACGCTCGTGAAGCCACTTTCTCGGACCACATGTGAAGCCATATGTTAGTTCTTCGAGCATTTCATAGCATACTAGCCGAAAAATATGAATGCAGCAAACTGGTAGTATACTCCGCTTTTATGCTTAAACTTTGAACATAAATTTTAGCCTTATAGTTATTCATTTACTAAACATAAAACACAATTCAGTTCTTGTTGTAATATCTAAAATGTCAAATGATACAAATAAGGCTGATCGCTTTTTGATGTTTCAGAAGAATAACTAGTAAATATTTAAAGTCACAACGTAAAAGACATAAATGTGCAAGTGCTATGTTTCAGATTTAAAATTTCTGCCAATCTGCTCATATTTTAGTTACTTGCAACAGCCTTTTAAATCTCAATTTTCGAGTGATATATTATACGACTCTAATATTCATACGCTGCGCTGGATGATACCGCTTAGTTGACGAATTTGCATAGCTTTGTGTGGATAGTATAAGGTGTTTTCTAAACAGCGAAACCTATGCGATGCGAACATTGTATACGTTAATTAGAAACATTCTGCATTATATATATTTTAAATCATTTTCCTCACTTTTTACAAACTTTAAACAATCTAGAAGCGTGCAACTGCCGTATCTAACCAATTATAGAACACCAAATCACCCGAGTCTATACAATATTTAATAATATAACAATATGAGTAATATGACTGATGAGAGAAAATCTACACTATGCAAAATGTAAAGGCTCCGTTTGAGAATGATCAGGTACTGATTTTGTTTTTCAGCTATATCTAGTTCTTTTAGCCTGTGAGTTTGCTGTTTCCGATAAACACCAAAAACGGATGTTGCTGGTAAATGGTTTAAAATGACATATCAATATATAGCTTTAAATAATATTTCGTCATAATACAACAAAAACAATTGATCACATGGTTATCATCTGGGTATTTATATAGAGCCAATCGCTGGTGTTAAAATACTCTCAAAAAGCCGCGCTTTATCGGTAATACTTAAGATTACGTTTTAACCGCTAATGTGTTTATCACGGACTAATTACTAGGGAAAGTATGGCAACCGCCTTTTCGTAGCGCTTAATTGAAAATAAAATTCGAATTTTTCGCATGTATTTTAAACGCCCTAAAGGCAGGAACATTTTTATATTACTGCTCGCTACCTGCAGTTGAGAGGAAAGCCCTACTTTACAAACAATATCCAGTTGGTGGTAGTGAAACGACTATTATAAATTGCACACGATATTGTAAATACCGCTATTTGAAATTGAGAGGGAAGTCCTAATTTAGAAGCATTGTCCAATTAGCCGCAGTGAAATGACTATTATAAATTGCGCGCGATATAGTAATTGCGTGTTTCACATTGATATTTCAAGTGTTATCTACTTTGTGCAAAATCCGTACCATACATTGGTTTTGTGTGGTCTTCGTTAATTTTCTGTAACTCTTATTGTTGCGTTGCTAGTAAACAAGTTACAGGCCCTAAAGACATAGTTACACACGCATATATGCGTATGTATTATAGTTATGCAGATTTCAAGAAACAATAATCTTCGTTACCAGAGTAAAACTTTCATATTCTAAGACGACTCGATTATTGCTGTCAGACAATTTTGGATTTTATAAATTAATATGTTTTAATTTTTCTTTAATAAATGGAACATGTGTCCTCGTATTTAATTTCTAAAGTAGTAAAAGTTTGTCAGACATTCTTAAGAAACAAAAAAAGTTAAAGAGATCGTTGTCTCGAAACTCATGTGGGGTGAATTTCATCTTCTTGCCATCTCTTTGAAACGGCACATTTTCTAACAGTGTTGTACGCACTGTATAAAACACGGTGCGTAGTGGGTTGTTCTGAATTAATAACCCATAGTAAAGGTACACAGTCCCAGGAGGTAGCAGGTGCTACGGTGTGGGAAGGGTTCCTCTTTAAGAGGAGATCAATCCGCCAACGGGGTGCGAAGAGGGCGATAAATTTTCGAACTTTTTGCGACTAACAATTTTTCTAACATTTTGCAAAATTTTTTTTTCCAATTTTTGCCCATTCGCCAAAATTTTTCCAATTTTTTTCAGTTTCGCCCAATTTTTGCTTATTTTTTCCGATTCTAGCCTATTCTGCCAAAAGTATCTGCGCGCCTTAGGCGCGAGGTGGTGGGTTGGCTGTGTATTTGGGCTTGCGTTGCCTTAGGAAGGCCAAGCTATCTCCAATGCAAGGATCGGCGAGGCCTCGACGGGGAAAGGTTCGAGCCTCAGTGGAAGGGGGTCTATCATCCCACTTTCCCCTATGAGTATGTATGATTAATAATATATAATTAAAAAATCAAATTTTAAAAATGTTTCTGGTTCTGCAACCTTTGTCATTGTTTAATCTCATTTTTCAGAAATATATAACTGGTCTTACCAAATTTAGGACTGCCTGAGACAACCGACGTATCACGGCGATGACTGCCTAGAATATACGTAAATCACATATACGTAAAGCAATAATTTTGATTATTATAGATGTTATAAAAATTTATCAATGTTGTGAGCCGTATATGATATTAAGATATGAATTCTGTTGGATACAAAGTCACGCCACCAAGCAAGCTAACACCCGAACTTACTTAATTCATAATGAACTAAATTGAGAGGATTTTGTGTTGCGTCATGGATTGTATGGTCTAGAAAGTACAAGTTATCAGCGTTCGAACGCAGGAATTTAATACTACATGATAATTGCATAGCCGACCGCCCTGCCATACTGTCCATGAAATTTAAGAGAAAGTTCTTGGAGTTTTGCACTTGGATTTTAAAATTCAAAGAACGATTTCTTGATATTTCCAAGGATTATCTTTTAAAGAATTATTTTGAAATTTTAATGAATAGCTGTTCGAGTCTTAAAAGAATATCTGGTGGTGTTAAAAGCAAAGAACACATCTCTTACATTGCACAGAAAGTATTTTGAATTTAGTGCGTGTACCAAGATAGGCTGATTCTTGAATCTGTTCTTACAGTACGACCAAATTTACAATAAAACAGAGAACAATTACAGTTATTATCACAACTAACTCTCATAGCATGCTCTATAAAAGATAAAACAATGTTTGTAACGCAGCGCGCATATGTTGTGCCAAACCCTCTACCGAACACCGTTTATACATTGTAATTGGCCACATTATAGGGATACATATAAAAAATTATGACCAGATACCTCTACACTGCCGCAAAATAACTATAGATTTTTTATAGTATTTCAATTAGTGAGTTCATGCAAATTTAAATCTAACATCGAAGAGTGCTAAAATATTACATAGTTGAATTTTAACTTGTTCTAGTATCTGTTGACAAACTCAAATGAATAACCAATTTACCAGTTTCTGCGTTGAGCAAATAAAACACAAAAAACTGCTGAAAAGATTATATTAATTAATCTTCATAACTTAAATGGTTTAAATTGATCTTAAAATTAAAACAGTAAGCGAGCTCATTCCACTTACGAGCGAAGCGAGCGAGTGGAACGAGAATTTTCAATTTTGGCTCTGGAGGGGGTTGAGGAGGTCCTGTCTGTGTGTGTGTCTGTGTGTCGCACCTGGTTCTCGATAACGGTTTGGCGGATTTTGATGCACGATAGCTCATTCGAACCGCAATGTCCGATTTAGGTGCAGTGAAGCCTGATTTTTGAATTTTTGCCGCGGGAAAAGTTATGGGGCAAAATTACGTCATTTTGGCCCATTTTTCGGGCAAAACCTCCAGTTTTTGCGACTTTTCTCAATAAGTAAACCAGGTATCCGCGCAAACTAATAGCTCTATTCCATGTAGCTTTACAAGGGCTTTCCAATGATATATAACAAGTTTTTCAACTACTTCACAATCTCGAGTCTATAAGCTTATAGTTGGCACCAAATTTCATATTTGGTGAAAAGTCGTGGGAAATGCACCTAAATGTGTGTTTTTTGTTGCTTTTAGTGTCTCATATGGGGTTTTCTGGGCAGATAAACTCATTGCAAGTGTTAAAAATATTGTTGGGCAAATATTTTTTACACTTCTGGTTCATACTTGGCATAAAAAATGACGTTTTCGAAATTTCTGGTGAGAAGTCGTGGGAAAAGCACCTGAATGTGTGTTTATTGTTGGTTTTAGTGTCGGATATGGGATTTTCTGGGCCGACAAGCTCATTGCGAGTGTCAGAAATATTGTGTGGCAAATATTTTTCACACTTCTGCTTCGGGGGATTGTTCTCACCACTCGAAATCTGGCTCGCATGCGAGCTTCACTAGTGTTTATATTCGCACAAAATGTTTTGTCATTGAATCGTTGTATCGTGTTTGACTTTGCATTAAATGATTTTATGAAAAGGCCCTGAAAATATAGCTGTACACTACTACATTATCATACGCTATTGTAGTATCTGACTTGGTTGTAACTACTAGACAATCGTGACAGGACGCTTTTGCTGTGTTATGTTGCTATATGAATCCAGTTTTATTTGCTATTGAACTCACAAGATGAAAAATCGAACTTTATAAAGAATTGCTTTATCTTTGCTGTTGTTCATTTTTGATTTTTGCTGTTGTGCGAATTTTTCAATAAAATTTGAGAAACCTTTAACCAAAAATTTACAACCACATTTCAAAGCCAATCGCATAGAATTTGAAGCAATGGCGTTTCTGAGATTAACACCACAGGTTGTTGCCAAATTTTAGTCAGGGTTTGTTAACAGCTTGATTTTGAGCTCCAAATTTTTGAGCTGAATTTCTGTCTGAATGCACCTTAAAATAACATCGAAAATTTTGGTCAATTATATCACTTACTATATTTTTGCCCGTGAGTTGGTATTGGTACTCGTACACGGCGGCTGGACCTGCTGCTTGAAGATCCTCGCCTTGAAGACCCTTAAAATATAATCACAAACAATTCACCATAGGAATAGAAACGGCAATGTAAATGGAAAAGAGATATCGAAATCCGTTGTAATACTACTGTAGTGTCGATCTGCCAAAGCTAAAACTGCTTATCTTTATGAGAATGGTCTTTGTTTATCTACTGTGTCTATCGAAAAGTGTCAAAAAGGGTTTTAGTTGTCCGTTTTGAATCAGTTAACGTTTCTGACTCCTGCCTTCCTAAACCTATATGGAAGAATGCGGAACACAGTATATGCGATGTCAATCAACTAAACGTGTTTGGAGGCAAAAAACTATATAAGTGTAGATAACACTTTATGATAAAAACTTGAGGTGATATTGAGCGTCATTTAATTTCTAAGGAATAAAATATTTCTAAGAAATATTCTGTTGGTGTTCGTGGAGTCACTAGGTGCCAATATATTTGCTAAGAATCGTGGTACGCAGACGGGTAATTGCACAAGGTTTGGCAAATTCAAACCCTTGCTACATCTTTGTTACTACCTTTTTAAAACATAATCTTTATATAATCATATCTTAAACACCAAAATAGACTGACGATGCTGTACTATATTACGTGAGTTAGTTCGATAATCGTGGTATTGCGGCCAAACGAATTCACGGCGGCGCTTGTTCCATATCAATTATGTACAACAAACATTTGATAAAGACGTTGATAAATCATAGCAAAATTTGAAGTAGCGGACCATGTATAAAAGTCTTAGCGAGATATTACAGCAAGTATAATATAGACATGGTGTACGTAGCTAGCGGTGTGTGTAATAATAGGAATTATTCACACGACTGTGTTTCCGCTTTACATACTGTAATTTAGTGTGAATCCCAAATTTAGTGTTGGCGGCTGCTGGTAATTTCTCTAAGAAAACTCATAATTTCTCTAAGAAAACTCATCTGCCACTATATCGTACGAGACTAAGATTAAAATTTGCTACGCTATTTGACAATGTAAATAATATAATATAAAGAAGAAAATAGTATTAAATGACATATGTGAAGTAACACATATCGCCGTGTTTCTCTGCTTCGATTATCATAGTCATATTCAAAACCTATTATAACATTATTGTTACTTACGATTAGACCATGCTTTCATTTTTCCCGGATACCTTCTGCCTAAGCGAATAGCTGATCAATAAAATCATACAGTTACAGAAAATGTGAAAACAATGAACAAATAACTTAGGACTTCGGTTATGGTTGAAATATTGTTCACACACAGACAGGTTTTCACTGGTCAACTGCCAGTTTCGACAGTCATTTGGATCTAATATAACCGCGCACTACAAGTTAGTGCTTGAAAAAACCCAGAAACAGAAAAACTAAAAAAATGCTGCAACAATTGCTTAACATTTACCAAAATAACGGAGAACGTGCACACGCTTGTCATAAACATTTAGCACAGTATGGTGGCACTGCTCAAATATTCACTCTGAAAGAGCTGCAACTGTTTTGGCGATGCTATATATAAATAATTTCATTAAACACGCTACCTAATCGCCATCAATTTATAGAATTGCTGCAACAATTGCTTAACATTTACCAAAATAACGGAGAACGTGGACACGTTTTCCATAAACATTTAGAACAGTATGGTGAGGCTGCACAAATATCTACTGCAAAAGAGCTGCAACTATTTTGGCAATGCTATATATACATAATTTCATTAAAAACGCTACCTAATCGCCATCAATTTATAGAATTGCTGCAACAATTGCTAACATTTACCAAAATAACGGAGAACGTGGACACGTTTTCCATAAACATTTAGAACAGTATGGTGAGGCTGCACAAATGTCTACTGTAAAAGAGCTGCAACTATTTTGGCAATGCTATATATGCATAATTTCATTAAAAACGCTACCTAATCGCCAAGAATTTATAAAATTGTTGCAACAATTGCTAACATTTACCAAAATAACGGAAAACGGGGACACGTTTTCCATAAACATTTAAAACAGCATGGTGAGGCTGCACAAACATCAACTGCAAAAGAGCTGCAACTGTTTAGGCGATGCTATATATACATAATTTATTAAAAACGCTACCTAATCGCTATCAATTTTTAAAATTTCTGCAACAATTGCTAACATTTACCAAAATAACGGAGAATGTGGACACGTTTTCCATAAACATTTAGAACAGTATGGTGAGGCTACACAAATATCTACTGGAAAATAGCTGCAACAGTTTTGACGATGCTATATATACATAATTTATTAAAAACACTATCTAATCGCCATCAATTTATAAAATTGCTGCAACAATTGCTAACATTTACCAAAATAACGGAGAACGTGGACACGTTTTCCATAAACATTTAGAATAGTATGGTAAGGCTGCACAAATATCTACTGCATAAGAGCTGCAACTGTTTTGACGATGTTATATAAACATAATTTATTAAAAACGCTACTTAATCGCCATCAATTTATAAAATTGCTGCAACAATTGCTAACATTTACCAAAATAACGGAGAACGTGCACACGTTTGTCATAAACATTTAGCACAGTATGGCGGCACTGCACAAATATTCACTGTGAAAGAGCTGCAACTGTTTTCGCGATGCTATATATACATAATTTCATAAAAAACGCTACCTAATCGCCATCAATTTATCAAATTGCTGCAACAATTGCTTAACATTTACTAAAATAACGGAGATCCTGGACACGTTTTCCATAAATATTTAGCACAGTATGGTAGTACAGCACAAATATCTATTGTGAAACAGCTGCAACTGTTTGGGCGATGCTATAAATAATATTTTTGACAATTCGTTGAGTCGTTCCATTTATTTTCATTCAAAAATTTTTATGGGAGAAAATGTAATTAATTATCAAGACGAAAACAAGCATCGTATCTGCCGTACTTAAAGACAGCTACAACATTTGAAACTAACGGTATATTCCCAGAGCAACAGCGTCACCGTACCCTTAAATAAAATAATAATTGCGAATCATTATCGAAGATTAGCGGTTATTGTAGTTAATTTAGTTTATGTAGATTAAATTCTGTTTTTAAGCTTATGCTTAGTATGGCGTGGTTACACTACGGCAAAACATCATTGTCTAGAGATCGCCCTCCTACTTTTCCTCGTAAAAGGTTTTATTGTTTCTCATTTCAGCTATTTTAGAGACACTCTATTATGACGTCACAAGACCAAGTGTATTGCCGTGAGTTTATTAATTTCCGGCGTTTCTAATGCGATCTACCCTACCAAAGACTTCAACGGCTTATTTATAAGCTTTTTGCGTTTTCGTGCTTGGTGTCAAGGACATTCGAGGAGCCACTTGACTTGTTGTTCGATAAAATTTTGCTATGTAGTTGCTCGACCTGACTAATAAGAAATTATTTTTTTCATCTGTGGCACAGTCATATTATGCTGTTATATGAGCACACAGTTTAGTTTGGCTTACAACAGTAACAAAAAGGGAATTGAAAAACCAAAAGCAGTTGTCTGCACGACGGCGTTTAAAGAGGTGTTTCCCGCTGCCGCTGGATGTTATTGTGCATCGTTAATCGGCTGTGTTTGTATGAAATCAAGTCGGATGTTATTGTGCATCGTTAATCGGCTGTGTTTGTATGAAATCAAGTCGTTTGTACTTATACGTCTTGGTTTTTACGGTTTGTTGCACTTTGGAGAATTGTAACCTTTACGTATAAGCGATGTCGATTTTCAGCAGGTTTTGTATCTGTATTCATTCGAGTGTCGAAAACTGATCATTATCAACGAGGGTGGTCGGTCAAAATTGCTGCTGCAGCCAATGCTATGCTGTGTCCACGTAAGGCGAATATTAAGTATATTGCTTTATTGCATGACGATTCTTCTAGTGAGCAACGCTTATTCATACGTCTTCGAACATATAAGTATAGTTTAAGCCTGTATGGGGCGGTAAATTACCGCATTCTAGGGCTCAGGATTTGCTCAAGGCGGTGTTAATAAAAGCAGCGTTCTCGATAACGGCAATATTACTTTATTCAATTTAAGATCCTGGGGTGTATCACACGCTGCTAATATAGGGGCCGGTAGCTCGTTGTCGAAGAAGTATGGAAGCGGGTCTAGTAACATCTCTAAGCATCGATATGTAGCTCTTTCTGAGGAGCCAGAATTAATTGTTACTAACATGGTGTTTAATAATTTGTCCTGCCATTGATGTTTTTATAAGCTATTTCGGTTTTGCCTACGTAACGACTATGCAATGCTTCTCTACTGTGTTTCCAAATTTTACGTATTTGGCTAGAAAATATGTTTCCACATAATTATAACAGTGCGCGAAATTTTGAATCGCACAAACTGTCAGTCGACCCTAATGCTAAAATGAACGCGCAAAACATGTAATGAATAATAAATGGGGTCGCTGTGAGTTAAATGTTAATCTCAATTCCAAAATCAAAGCACAAATAACATTTGGTGAGTAATAAAGGGGGTCGCTGTGTGTTAAATATAAATCTCAATTCCAAAATCAAAGCACAAATAACATTTAGTGAGTAATAAATGGGGTCGCTGTGTGTTAAATATAAATCTCAATTCTAAAATCAAAGCACAGAAAACATGTGTTGAGTAATAAATGGGGTCGGTGTGTGTTAAATGTTAATCTCAATTGCAAATTCAAAGCACAAAGAACATTTGTTGATTGATAAATGGCGTTTCTATGTGTTAAATATAAATTTGCGTCCCACAGCTTAAAATAAATTTTAGCTGAATATTTAAACATACAGCTGCGGTACTTTAAAGCCTGCGTGGCCCTGTTAAATTTGTGAAAACTTCATCTATTCACTAGTCGAAATATTAATTTCCCTATTCATATAAAATTAAATATAAATAGGGTTGCAGAAAAAGTTCCGGCTATAGCATTCCAGTAAGGTAAAATTTACTGTCACATAGATTTATTTCATTCAAATATTCAAGACATTCCGATCAAGTATTATGCCGTAGTCATTGCAAATATAGTTAATTGCAAAATGACTCGTATATAGTGTTCGTGTATGTTTTATAGGGTGGAAAGTTGTGGTTCCATCGTAGGGCAACTACCTGCAAGACTAGTGCTCGATCTGCAACACAACAACTTGCAATACAGGCTCGATCGACTCCACTTTCTGGCTGCATCATGTACACAGGCGGCGCACAAGAAACTTACCTCGGCTTCGTTAAAATGCTTCGACTGAAGCATCGCGTCTATTTCAAACACGAAAAACTCCCAAGAGTGGAGTTACAGCGGATCAGCCGGAATTCCACGTCGAACGTCTACATTGCAAAGCTATGGTCCTACCGGTACATCATAGACCCAAACCAATTAGTTAAGTTACTCTGCAATGTATGCTAGGGTGCTGTTGAATTACATTATTCCTTTGTGGATTTCGAGCAGCGGGTGTGTCTTGAACTCTTACTTCATCAATATACTTTATTACTGAGGACCTCGCTGGGCTCACTAAATGAAAATGCTCATCCGAAAGCACCAAAGACCTGCAGAAATTCGAACCGGGGGCTTCGCTTGCAACACTAATCAGCAGCCTCTTTCTGTATATTATCTGATCAGGTAGGTTTGTAAATGAGCATGCTAGTATAGCGAGGAGTTACAATCTTCACCAAGATTAGGAGCTAATGCTTAGTGAATATGATAGGAAACTGCAGTATTTGGACAGGTCATAATTATGACTGAGTAGCAACTGTGAAACTGTGGAATACTGACTTCTAAAACACCGTAATCTTAAAATATTTGACTTTGTAAGAATCACTTGATTATATGTAATCTCGTGCAATCATTTATATTATTACTCACCAATGCCTTCATACCAGCTACCTGAAAATATAAACAATCTGCGCAATCCCTAATTTAAACAAACACTACGTATAAGAACATATTGGCGTGTGTCGTTAAGTTCACTCACCTACTTGTTATCGAATGGTTATACGGTGCATCTACCTAACTACCTAGCCTCCTTGCCCCGAATAAGCAGAGGATAGTTACGCTTTATTAGATAAGCATTCAATTTTAATCCTTATATTACAATAGCTTGGCTTAGACATGTCTAGTTGTATGGTGGGAAAACACGTGTGGGAAATCTTACAGTTCCGTCATCTGTTATTGTTTGTCGTATGAATAATGTGTATTGTGTGTTTATATTTATTATCGTGTGACTACCGAAGCATTCAGGCATTTCGCGGCTGCGTCATTTAATGTTGTTTATTATATGTATCGTGCGTACTGTGTGTTCTTTATATCTATTAGTGTATAACTATTGAAACTTCATGCATTTAATACTAGTAGCGTTAGGGTAACATGTGTACCAAATCACATTAATTCATGTGTATAGATTCGTATTAGTTTGTTGTTTTGAAAATTGAAACTTCACTCATGTGTACATCTGAGTCGTTTAAATATAGGAAAAATAGACAGGGGATGATTTGGCGGTATCGTGATTTTAGCACCAAACGGCATAACACACTATGGATCATCCAAACCAAATTTGACCTTATCTGTTTCCCCGTTAAGAAGTTCCGGCCCTCATCCCATTGGTCATTTTTGGCCATAAGAATTTTATTAATTCTTGGAATTATTAAGATTAAGAGATTTTAAAATAATATAGCATTTTAAAATTTGTGTGCCAGGGCTAAAGTTTTGATTACCTATTGGATTTGAGTATATGCCCTGGGTGCCTTAACTATTACACTTATATTAGCGAAAATGTAAGTGTATTTCTGCTGGGTTTTCCGAACTTTGTGGTGAGTTAGGAATTCGGGGAATTTCATAAAAACGGATTCTCTATCGAGAAGATTTAAGTTTGAGTTAGAGAGCGAAATTTTAAATTATAATTTCTAGCCCTTGACTATAAGAACCTGGCTTTAGAGAAATTACTAGGTTTTGGGTCCAGATTAAAAGTTTATTAAAGGCTTGCACCGTGAGCTTAGGGCCTCAGTTCGTACAATCGTTGGAACAAAGTGGTTGTGTGTAATCATCAATACATTCGGTGTCATTGATCCTATTTTGAATACGTAAATATATGTTTATATATATTATTAATTATTGATACAGCATATGGGATTAAACAGTTGGGTATGCAAACTTAATTCAGTAGTTATCGACTTTTTCCGGAGTGTATTTTAGATAAATCTACGCAGTTTGCTAACATTAGCTGAGAGCTCACGCGGGTCACAGGATAAAAATGTAAAACCTTTGTTACTCTGCATTTTTCCGACCAGATTGCAACGCCTAACGAACGAAAATCCATTATATGAAAACATTCATATCATTTTGGCAACTCGATAGTGTACATTTTAAGTGAAACAATTTGTCTTTATTTGAACACAGATCCCTTTCATTTTTATCACTGATATTGTTGAATCTTTAGAATTTTGCAAATAAATGATGAATAATTGAATTTGAATGTGCAGTTTCTATGAAATACCGCTTTGTTTCGAAGATATATTCATTATGCATTTAATCCTTCAATTCATTCTTTTAACAATAGCGAGTTGACTGGACATATAAATACTATAAATATAAGTAAAGTATTGTATCAAAATTGTAATTAATGTGTAATAAACTAAAGTAATTAACTAATTAAGTGCCAAAAACTAACTAATTATTAATGCTCTAACCTAATGGTACTAACTGTATCATCAGTTGTTTAGTAGAAGTCTCCTGCTATGTCTATGTGGAATTAAGACTTAGCGTCAAAACTAAAATAGTTTTCATGAATGACATTTTGTCGTTTATGAATGAAAGCTAGGTGCTGCGCCGACACCGTTGGGTTGATAGCCGTAATTTAATTTTGCTTAAATACATTACTTTAACACTGCTGTAGAAACGGCAATGAAACTATAGGGTAGCAGTTGACGATATCGCACTGCATACTCCTAACGTCATTATTACGAACCATGAATATATGAGCCAAGTCGGAGTATACTGTGCGATAAGATGTATCTTTTATATCAATTTTGAAGAAACGCAGTTAATTTGGGTTTTTGCGAGAAAGCCACCCCGAAATTGCTCAGTTTTGGGAACATATACTTAGCGAAAAATTTTGTGCGTTTTCACTCAGCTCGACAGGGCGGTTGAGAAAGTATCAATTTCGACAATATTTAGGACAAAAAAATTTTTTCTATTTGGGTTCCCAGTAGTCTGTTTGGTACTCAAAATTTTCGGAAAAAAATATTCTCGATAAACCTATAGCTTGATTTAAGATTCGAGCCGCATTGACGAACTGAATTAAATAGTGCTGAAATCATCATAGTCGGCTCACGGGTTAACGGTGTAGAATTAGACGAATGCTTAGGCTTAGCATTGGACTTAGAATTTCACATAAATGACAATAACTCCTTAACCAGTGAACCGATTAATCTGTAAAACATTCGATTCAGCTCGTCAATGCGGTGATAATGGTATATAAGATGTATATTTATAGAGAAAAATACCTTTTCAAAAATATTGGCTACCAAAGGCATTAGCAACCCAAAAAATCGAACATTTTTTGTCATCTGAAGTATACAATGAACCGTCTTTTCTTGTACATAATGAGTACTTTCTGAATTGCCACGTTGAGCTCACTCGAACAGTATGAAAATTTCCGCTATACCTTCAAATATAGACCAATTTCGGTCTGGGGAGGGATATAGGAAAGACATAGTATGGGTTATACCAAGATTTCATGATGAATTTTTGTTGAAGATTATGCCACTCGGTCATATTCTTGCACATTCCATTATACGATGATGCGGTTGTTTTTGAGCTTACCACCCCAACGATTCCATGGGGTACCCCCGAGGACCATTGGGGTGTGTCGCGGTACCCACCCTAGTTTTCTTAGGGGGTTAGTAGGTATCCGGTCTCCAAAAGCCAATCAGATTGAAATAGCAGTAGGAGTCTCCGATCATTGCTCCTCATTTTCGAAGCTGATTGGTTGTTGGAAGCCTGATAGTTGCTTCCGCCAAGGGCCTTGGATGAGTAGACCGGTACTCCCAAAGAATCTTGGCGAGTATCCCCTGGAATCCTTAGGGTGGTAAGCTCAAATACGGCAGCATTATCGTATAAGGAAAGCTAGATAAGTATGGCGGAGTGTTATGCTATTTTACAAAATTTTCACTATGACCTCTTGGTTATGCCAACCCGAAGTTATTTAAAAGATGTTGCCACAAAGAACGGAAACAGTGTCTGAATGACAGTAAAAAGTTAGACACTGCGTTTGTCTCACTAGTTTGATACCCGATCTACATGTATTATTAAGCTAAGAGATGTAGTTAAAAGGTAGACAGCTATTTCTTTGCCACGAACGAATATCCAAACGGCTGTCAATATTTCACGGACGCAGCCAGTAATACTGTTTGTACTCAAACTATGCTCGCGGCATACCGTTAAAGCAGCCTTACAATTTCTGAGTAAGCTTTTCAATTGCTCATATATGTTTTATTCCCTTCATACATTTTGACTATATGTTTTTATTTGCATTTAGTGATCATATTATATGGGAAGTATTTTCAAAATTAATGCTGGGTTATGCCGCAGGTAGCATTACATCAACCGTGACTTGAAATATTATAACCTTATTGCAATAACACAAGAAAATGCCACGTACATTCTTTGTAACCAAATGGACCGTATCCTAAAAAATAAATATATAGAAAAACACAGAACACATTATTAAACGGAGTACTTGCGCAAACACTACCTTGAAAGTAAATAGCTGAAAAATTGATCAATTTATGGTTTTTAAAAAGTCCAGCGATATAGTAAAAACTGGTTTGTATTCCTAGTTTGCAGGTATAATGGTAACATACATTACGCTAAACTATCTATCTACTTGAGAAATACGTGCCAAATTTTGGTCAGTACCTAACATTAATGTTAAATCACCGAAAACAGAAGATCTATGGTATGCAGGATGTTAATTTGCGCATATTTAGTTTTACTTCACTTCGTATTATATTTTAATTGGCCATTCGTTGAACAATATGTTTATATATAAGACTATTTTATTTGGTTGGTTCGAGCTCGCCTGCTGGTTAGTTACTCATCGGCGTATGCAGTATTTCTAAAAACAATAACTACGGTGTGTGTTTCGGTTATTCACTCTTTGGAATAACAGTTTCAATAATATTGCGGTGTTATTGACAGAACTAACAACCCGGTTATACTTTTGCAAATTTTGTTCAAGTTATAACTAAAAACGCGGGGGAAAGTGTGCCCCCCCGAACGATTGAAGTGCCCCCCGTAGTTGAATCGCTAGCTACGGGCCTGAACATAGCCAATAATAGTATTTTGTAGCAAACATGTAGCAGCCTAGTTGTGCCTTTTACTACTTCGGGATATGTCTAAGTTAAAGGTCTAGGTTGACGATGACGCACCAAACTACATTCGTTTGTGAAACATACCCTTGTTTTTGGCACCACAGATGTTTTTTTCCCGTTTTGTTTTGGCTTAGTTTTTTTATAAAATATTTTAATTATTAAACTTCTATTTTCATGGTAGTTAGGATGTTGCTGACCGTGACGCCTTCGTATAAAATATTGTGAATATGTGAGACACAATATAAATTTTTCTGAACACGCTGGGACTGAAAAATGCCATATTAAATACTAAGACACAATTACCAACAGGCATTGACTAAAAAGTTTACGGAAAATTAGATGTAAATGATATCAAATGCAAAATATATATAATTAAAAATGCTTGGAAACAATTTTTGCATAGAACATTCTGTTACGATCTTGCAAATCACGAATAGGAGTAGATGATGTGTGAAATTAAAAATAAATATATATTGCATGTTGTAATATGATATATATGATTACATCTATATGTATATATATATATATCTTTTGCACAACTATGTCACAAGTTTGGTTGCAGCACGTCTAGGCGTGAATTTCAGACATTATTAGTATGAACGGTTGTACAACTTAATCTTCCCAGCTCAAGCTATCATGGCGAGCATTTGAACTCGCCGCAACTGTGCATACTAATTTCTGAATACGCTGTGACTGAACAAAGGCCATATGTCGTTGCGCTGAACTTTAACGAGGTGAATTTGATTTTAATTCCGTGGACTGACTTGACAAAAGAATAACCCTAATGCATGTATCGAAAGTTAATTCACGCATATATATATAGGGTGTGTTCCCATGGTGTAGTGGTCGTGTGTTGAATTCCCCAAAATTTCCTTAGGTATAAGGCTTAACCATTAGAAGTCTGAGGGGGTCCACTGGACCTTTCAGAAACGTTTACCGGCATAACTTTTGCAAAACAGTGTCTCTACTTACAAGATCTCTTGACAATTCATATTAAGATTCATTCTAAACGTTGGCATAGTTCCTTGTTTGCAGGTATATGCATGGCAACGCAATGCGGCGCCAAATTATAAAGGGTCCAGTGGACACTCCGTCAGACTGCTGCGACTGTAATATTTATAAAGTTGAGAAGTCATTTTCCAGCACCGGGAAAGCCTGAAGGGGGTCCAGCAGTGGACCCTCATCTATTTGTTCGCCATTCAATATAAGCATTTATCTAGTATTATGTTAGATCACTTGTAGTAGATCATTCCTATAACACTTAAATAAGATATTAGAGTGTCAAATTAATTAATTCTCTAAAAAATTTTACAGGGGTGCATTGTACCCTCTTAGACATCTGCGTTTTTTAAATACCTGAGACTTCTGAGGGTTAAGTCCGTATCCGTCCTGAGTACCTACTTGCTTGAAAAATTAATAGGAGCTTGCTTATAAAGGTACAAGCAGTCTCCAACTCGGAACTGGGAAGAATTTACGGCTTGTTTTTCGATAACGCTGTACCAAGCGAGAGATTTGCACCCACACCTCAACATATAATATATACTTAAAATATAGATAAATATATGATAACAACGTTAAATTACTTTTATGTTTCAAAGAAACAGATGGCGGATTAAAATGAAAAGGTCACACCGGCTTATTAGAGATTGTGTACAAGAAGCATGTGCCCTTTAATTCAGATAAAAGCTCTAAGTATACATACACATGTGAAAACCAGAGAAAATTGGGAGTGGGGGGTGGGGAAGCTATGGAATTCGAACTTCGAACGAATGGTAGGGTATGTGTGTACAGATTTATAAAGGCCACATATACATGCTTGGTCAATTTAGTATATTTTTTGGGGGTCACCTGCATGGTCGTTCCCAGGATATTTCTATATATGCATATGGACATGATTAACCAATATGACATATTTATAGAGGCACCTACAGAGCCGCACCTCATTCCACGCGTGTTTTGCGTCCCCAAAATTACACCACCGCATTATAAACTGCTGTTTGTGTATTAATAATATAAGCCATGGAATATAGAGTACTTTGTTTAATTTTCAGCTTTGATCTCAGTATTTCCAGCTTAATGATTTAGAAATTCTTACAGTTGTATCTAATCCAGCCAGAACTGACTCTGATATTGTCTAGCAATATGCATGTAGAGGTGCTATTTTTGTCAAAAGCTATCAGGTTGTGACATTGTTTTTAGCATTTTGTCAGAATCATCAGCGTCAGCTAACTTAGCACTTGTATGACTAATTATGACAAGCTTTTCAACTTTTCTGAAGGACGATACTTACATTTTGATAAATGAATTAATGTTTAGTTCGTATAGCGCTGATCATAGATTTGTCGCAACGGTCCATTGAACGTGGGTCGTTGGGTTCGTATTGTAGTCACTATGTTGTTAAGGACTGTTGATTGGCGCCGCGAGGAACCACGCGAAGCAAGCGAATAATGACTCACGTGCAAAGTATACCGTACGACATACTCGGTTAGCACGTCCACTCGCAGTGGACGCAGTTATAGAGAACCTCATGCATGAAAGGGGCGATAGAGCGGATAGGTTACATTCTAGGTTAGCCCTTTCATGGATGGATTATAGTGTATTTGTTCAAAAACCATTTGCCGTAGCGGCGAATTGCACTTGCGTAGTTTTAACTGAGCGCCATGCGCAGCTGTCACTTGAGTTTTTTAAGCTGCTGTTCGGCGTATTAGAAGAAACTGAACAACGCGAGCAAATAACAACGCACGTGCAACACACCGTATAATCATTTTGCTAAGAGCACATAGCTTCGTAAAGGACGTAGTTGCAATTGTATAGCGTTATATCATACATGCTGATGCTTCGACGTCTCGGAAGCGGGGGAGGGGGTAGTCCACCCCTCCAAACACCTACTTTGGCATGAAATTGTTATATTTACTCTAGAAGGTTTAGGTATATATGTTGCATACAGAAGCTGGCACACTATGTAGCTGTACTTTCCAACAGGACAACTTGATTGGTCACAATGTATTGCATAATCCTGACAAGAGTGTTCATATTGCATCAAGTCCGATTTGCATGCATCTGGGGAGGCTCATAGCCTATGCAAGCAGTATGGATATACATAAATCGATAGTATTATATAATTATAGATAATCGAGATATATAGAGTATAGAAGCACTATATAGAGAAGAACGAGCAAAGAGCAAGAGCGCGGAGCGCGACAACAGCATAAAGCAGACCGATGCATCACTATATAAAGCTAATACGATTTGCATGCGTATTGTATATAGAGTGTTCATATTGCATCAAGTCCGATTTGCATGCGTATTGTATATAGAGTGCTCATATTGCATCAAGTCCGATTTGCATGCGTATTGTATATAGAGTGTTCATATTGCATTCTGATTTGATGATTTATATGAGGCTCATGAAAGCCGATGATGCTATTATAAATATAATATATGGCAATGCAGCGAGATAAGATATACATAGCAGAGCCGAGCAGCATATAAATCAAGTCCGATTTGCATGCGTATTGTATATAGAGTGTTCATATAGCATCAAGTCCGATGATATTTTGAGGTTAGGGATAGAGGAAAACGGAGCAGATATATGAAAGAGAGAGAAAGAGAAGAAAAAAAAGAAAAAAAATACAAAAAAGAAAGACAAACCAATTGCATGCGTATTGTATATAGAGTGCTCATATTGCATCAAGTCCGATTTGCATGCGTATTGTATATAGAGTGTTCATATTGCATCAAGTCCGATTTGCATGCGTATTGTATATAGAGTGCTCATATTGCATCAGGTCGGACCTAACGCGATAGAGCATCTATAATATTGTCGGATCCTGATCACGTGTGAAAAAATACACATACATACACAGGCACATGGTAAGTATAGAGTTTGATCATATCATATCGTATCGGATCAGAACGAACCAGATAGGATAGGACCCAGAGTATCCCCTTGATTGCAGTGTGGATGAATATAAGCCATACTATATGATTGAAATAAAGTATCAACAATGTAATCTTACTGCCACAATGCTGATTAATTTTAGATTTTTAACTTGGTACAGAAACACAAGGTGATATATGTATAGTCTCCGACGCAATTCCTCTTATAAAGGACAAACACTTGAGTTTTCTAAATCAAACATAATTTGAAAATGATACGAAAAGACGGACTCATATTCGTTATATCAAATAATAATATATATATTACAAGACGAGCTAATTTCAGAATTATATATACTAGATGCTGCGTAGGGACCATTAGACAGTACCATAGTCAAGCTGAAGGACGTAACGTTATATCCGTAAAGAAGAGCAGCGTATTTGTGGGGTTCGGGGGAGGTAGCAGCCCTACCTCCATCCCTCCCGACTAACGGCTTAGTACAAGGATGATATAAGGTCCTTAGCTTGGGTTAACGCTCAGCCTTAGAGTTAGTATATCGACGAAAACAACCTGCATATACTTTACGATACTCAGCTTTTAAAAACCTGCCAAAACTGTCAAGACCCATATAACAGCTCATCCAGTGGCCCTTAATGTGTCAGACACGTGGGTGCGTTTCCGTAGCTAAAATTGAATCATAAATTATTATTAATATCTTCCAATGAAAGCTCTATTTGATCACGTATCGTGACAGTAAGCTTGTATAAAACAAAAGACAGCATTTGTAAGACTTTACAGAGCAACAAAAAAATATATCATCATCTTTAACTGTTTAACAGAATCAGAAGGTACTGGTTACTGTTAAGACCGAAATTATAATAAAACATCGCTCTTTACCAAGATACCAAACTATACTTATTTAAAAAAAGTCGGATAAACACGCAATTGACACTAGGTGAATACTTATTTAAACTTTATTAAACAAAATCTTTGCAGGTTGAACATTTTTGGAGCACATATTTTTGGAATCGATGGAACTTCACAGTCAAAAATTCATGATGTCTAAAGCAAAGAAGAAGGAGTTAGAGAAAGCTTAAAATATTTCAAGTTTATTCAGTATTGAGACTACATTAGGATACACGCCCAGTGGGAATTTGGGGGTAATTCACGAGGAGATTACTAATACTGAGTACACTTGCGAGCAAAAGTTAATATTTTTCCTATTAAAAATTTTATTTTTGCCAATCTTATAATATTGCTTTATAAATATTATATAAAAAACCAAATTTTATAAATAGCTACGCCCAGTTTTTACTATTCCAAATTCCACCACAGGATTTATCCTGTTGCTTACGCTGTTATTATTGCCCAAATATTTATTTATATAATTCTGTTGGACCAAAAACAGCGTACAATTTCAGAATAAGCATGTTATTAACTTATAAATCGTCTTAAAAGTTCCGTTCATAAAGGCGATCATTTGGTTTGTTTCCTGGCTCAACTTATAATAAAAATAATTAGGGTATATAATCGTATCAAAGACTTCATAACTGCTATGTAACTCGGATTTATGTGCAACTGTAAATTCAGTAGAACCAGTTTAACTGGTTCTTGGATAGTTTTGCAGCGGTAATTTGCATAATGTCGGTTGTACGTTATTTGACGCGTTACACTCGGCGGACTCAGTCAACGTTTCAGTTGCTGCGCAATAGTATGTATTCGTTGCCCATCATATGGTTGTTTTCTTTAATAAGTTTTCTCGTATTTATTTTCACTCTCGATGTTATTGATCGACACGGCTCCCACTGGAGTGGTGCATCTAAGCTCCAAGTGATGGTCCCCGACTCCCGAATGAGTCGGTGCAACCATTACAGTATATAATCGTATCAAAGACTTTATAATTGCTATGCGTTGTGTTGATAGATGTAAGTTTAATCGGAGCACTCTAACGTTTTTGCTCTGAATAATTTCAATATCACAAGTATTTTACTCTAGATTACTATTTTACCAATGAAAATTCAGAAAGATATTAAACTTCCTTACTTTACTAAGCTGTTCAAGATCTTAGTTTAAAGTTTCAACTAATAAAAATAGAAACGCTAGTTGAATTATTTAAAAGCGCACGGTTCGTGCAGATGTCATATTCGATTACGTTTTGGCGTAAAACCAATAACTAATATACTATAATTATTGACGTAGTAGACCGGTTTCATATTCATATTCATTTCAGTATTACTTGCTGTTCTAACATTTTCCTATTTTATATTGAATGATGTAAATAGTCACTCAGAACAATTTATTATATAATTTAGAAAAATAGGCGCTGTCAATATTGATTAAACTTTGTAGTTTTTATTTGATTGAACATTAGCGAACCAGAAGACAACATTACTCTTTGGTTGTGCATGGCCGGAATTTTGATTTCCAAGTAAACAGTGAAACCGGGAACAAATAAATAGCACGCAATGGCTTTCTAACAACATGAATAAGTATGAAAATTTCGCATAAAAATGACAATGAAAATTTCTTTCAGGTGTTTCAATTCATTTTTAGAATTCTAGAGTAAAGCCTGTGGATTTACGAGATTTCGGATTTTCACCTATAAATCTGACATTATACGATATCTATGAAAAGAAAGGGATATTGATCCCATATTACTTAATCATTGGAGATGGGATGCATTCCTCAACCAAACCCTCTAGGATTTGCGAGAACAAAATGAATGTGAGGATATTAGGGTTACCTTTTCCAATCACTAACAGATCATCCAAACTATCATTCCATAGGATCATCAAATGAGTTTCTACCGGGATTCCAAGGATACTGTGTGAACGGACGGACAAAGATATTCCACTGCCTTTGTTTTACTACTCTACTGAAATAACAAAACTCAAATTTTTTTGTATTTAAAAGTCCAGTTGTAACCGGAACAATGGTTGTATTTATGTTCTATGTAATGTGATGTATAAAGTTTTGCGCTGATTCATGCCCATTGGCTATAAATAAATTTTTTCTAGATATTATACCTTTAATTCAAAATACGTGCAATTTCACTTTACGTTTACCGGACATATAATTAAAAAGTTTGCAAATCCTTATTTCGAAGCTCAAAAACGCCCGGCCCCTAAACGTGACACTGAGTTGATAGTGGGCCAGGACATTCTGCCATGACCGACCGGTTCTATGCCTCGCCGCTCCCAGCTCCTTATTAAGCTGACACAAACGCAGCTAGAAATAGTTAAGATGATATCCGTCTATGGACCCGCGGAAGATCATAGGGTATGGCAAATAAGCGTGACCAATACATAAAATAAAGCGATTACTACACAAACGCAGCTAGAAATAGTTAAGATGATATCCGTCTATGGACCCGGGGAAGATCATAGGGTATGGCAACTAAGCGTGACCAATACATAAAATAAAGCGATTACTACACAAACGCAGCTAGAAATAGTTAAGATGATATCCGTCTATGGACCCGCGGAAGATCATAGGTTATGGCAATTAAGCGTGACCAATACATAAAATAAAGCGATTACTACACAAACGCAGCTAGAAATAGTTAAGATGATATCCGTCTATGGACCCGCGGAAGATCATAGGGTATGGCAACTAAGCGTGACCAATACATAAAATAAAACGATTACTAAGCATTTAGACTATGCCTAAACACTAGGCTAGTACAGTCAATGTACGCAGACTAAGCCATATCACACAAAAGCGGGGTTCTTCTGGTACTACAAGATCGCTGTCAGCTGTGCACTGCCGATTTCACAATATTTGTTCTCATTTGATTTTTGTCACCCAGTTAATATCGGAGATCTGACACAAAAATATCCGAATACCGGCGGAGCACGCTAAGGTTAACCCTTAGTTAGTATATATCGCAACACTATAATTGTTAGTTTTCGTTGTATTACCGCTGTAAAAAGCGCTGCAATAACAAGTCGCATATCAAGTCAATTAAAATGTTTTCACAAGAAGCTTCTTGAACAATTCATATGGTTTCAGTACCTTTTGGAATTAATCTTGCTGCCTAATTACGTTAATATTGCCGTTAGTGAACATCCACTTCCAACGCTGCAGGGCCATAGACCCATATATAACGGACTGTAGGTTACATCGTTAGCAAAGCTTTAGTGATTATATCAAATTTAATTTGCCCCTCAGATATAGCCATTATATATACATGGTTTAAATCTTGCTTCATGCTGAGTTCTATCGTATGGATTAAAATTGTTTAAATTCAAATAAATACTTCCTGAACACATATTTCTGTGAAATGCTAAGCCTAACACTTACTCTAACCTTAAGCACTCAAAATTTCATAGTCACCTCATAATATTTTCCTATAATTCGCCATGTGAAGTTTCCATTAAGTGCTAAATATTGTAGTTTTAATCAAAGTTATAATATTTAGGTCTTCTCTAAGTTCTACAATACCAAATTACAGTATTTCGTAATTCAATCTAATAGAACAAAACTGTGAGCGGCTTTACACATCTGTAATATACGTTGGATGTACAGCACGACTAATGGTTTAAAAAGGCAATATCGCCAAATATTACAAATAATGAACCGACAATTCGTCACACGCACACATAGCAAAATGTCGTGCTATACACATATCGTTTTTAGAAATTATTTTGAAAAGCTAGAAAGATACATCTTAGGTATAAAAATTTTTTTAAACATAACCTTTTTGATTATACGGAGCAAAAACTGAACACTTAAATTAGGTTGCGGATGAAATGTTAAAAAGATATCGTGCAAACAACGAGCCATTTATCCGCCGCGTACACACACACAGTAAAACCTCCTACGTCGTACCACATAAATATAGTTTTCGGAAATTATTTTAAAAAGATAGAAAGATACATCTTAGGTACAAAAATTTTTTAAAACATAACCTTTTTTGAACATACGGAGCAAAAAGAGAACACTTCAATTAGGTTATGGATGAAATCTTAAAAAGATATCGTACAAAAAGCCAGACATTTATCCACCGCCCGCACGCTCACACATACACACAGTAAAACCTCCTTCGTCGTACCACATAAATATCGTTTTCGGAAATTATTTAAAAAATATAGAAAAATACAGATATTGACTATAATAAGTTAAACACAAATTTAATTTTTTGCTTATACCTTAGGAGCAGAAACAAAAACCTCTATATTAACCAGAAGTGAACAAACCTTTAATTATAATTTAGCACAACAGTTTTCAAAAAACCCTCCAAAAATGGCATTATATTCCCTATAAGCAGCAACAACAGCTGTCATTATCTATAAGCAACTCTTTAAACTAAACAACTCAACTACCCGTGTCAGAGTCATTGTGTACGTTTGTCTTATGCTATTTTACGTCGTTTTACACACCAACTATTGAGATGACGAATTCACACGTAAGACAATAAAAAACCATTGCGATTACTATCATTGCAACATTTATAATCCTGAGAATGAATGGTTTTCGCATTTTGACCGATTATAAGAGTAACCGCGTTGTTTTGTACTGTCTTATTACAGCGGTCACAATAATGCAGCGCTTCACAAATTCAATTCCGAGACTGTGGCTTTACTATGACAATGTACAATCTAACAAACGTCTTATATTTGTTCTATCATATTTGAAGCTTGTCTTAAAGTTTTGTCATATTATATGTTATATCTATAACCGGATCTTAATCGTATAGCGACTGTTAACTATTGATATGAATTGTTAGTGATAAAAAATTCAGGTCAATACGTTTTCTGGCATAATAAACGATTAGGCAATTTTGTACATACAGTTCTAATCGTATAAAGACAGTTAACTAACTATTGATAGGAACTGTGAGCATATAATAAAAAATTCAGGTCAATTTTGGCAATTTTGCTTATACAGTTTTAGAAGTAGCCACAAGTTGATACAATGGTCCATATTTGACCGGTTTATTTAAACAATAGAATGATATAACACAATCGAAAATCCGAATAATAAAATAAATAAATATCATAGATGTAGTTGTTCATAGGAGTTCGCCCCTCTAAGTCATATTTATCTGCCGCCGTTGTAAGACTCTTCAGTCCCACTCTGTGCTCATACAAGCGCGCCGACAGTGCGCGCAAAACGTCAGCATTTACAAGCAATTACAAAAGAAAATTAGCAATCAGAATGCGAAAAATGAAGTATGAAAAAAATTGTTCGTTACCTTCTCGTCCTACCGGGTACTAGCTAAATTACAAAAAAAAAATTTGAAATTAGAATGCGAAAAAAGAAGTATGAAAAAATTGTTCATTATCTTATCGTCCTACCGGGTACAAGCTAAATTACAAAAAAAATTAGCAATTAGAATGCGACAATGAAGTATGAGGAAAATTGTTCGTCATCTTCTCGTCCCACCGGGTACTAGCTAAATTACAAAAAAATTAGCAATTACAATGCGAAAATGAAATATGAAAGAATTGTTCATTATCTTCTCGTCGAACCGGGTACTAGCTAAATTACAAAAAAATTTAGCAATTACAATGCGAAAAATGAAGTATGAAAAAAATTGTTCATTATCTTCCCGTCCCACCGGGTACTAGCAAAATTACAAAAAAATTTAGCAATTAGAATGCGAAAAATGAAGTATGAAAAAATTGTTCATTATCTTCCATCCCACCGGGTACAAGCTAAATCACAAAAAAATTTAGCAATTAGAATGCGAAAAATAAAGTATGAGGAAATTTGTTCGTTATCTTCTCGTCCCACCGGGTACTAGCTAAATTACAAAACAAATTTAGCAATTAGAATGCGAAAAATGAAGTATGAGGAAAATTGTTCATTATCTTCTCGTCAAACCGGGTACTAGCTAAATTACAAAAAAATTTAGCAATTAGAATGAGAAAAATGAAGTATGAGGAAAATTGTTCAGTATCTTCTCGTCGAACCGGGTACTATCTAAATTACAAAAAATTTAGCAATTAGAATGAGAAAAATGAAGTATGAGGAAAATTGTTCATTATCTTCTCGTCAAGCCGGGTACTAGCTAAATTACAAAAAAAATTTAGCAATTAGAATGCGAAAAATGAAGTATGAGGAAAATTGTTCATTATCTTCTCGTCGAACCAGGTACTACCCCGCCGAGATCATCTACAACTGCCCCTAAGCCGAGGAACACCTATGATATGCATATGTATTTATAACACTTTGTATCCCTAAAAAGGTATATACATAGCATATATCATAAGACATATATACATCAGATTCATGCATCATATATTTTATTACCGTTGTGTTTACAATAGGTAATAGCATCTATTACATAAAACTACGATACATTACATATATATATGGGTATTTGTGTATATATGCATACGTGTCCAAGGTACGTCGGCTAAGGTGTGGGGATAACTAGTTCCTGCGTTGGAGCTGCTGCATTAGGGAGTTTAGCAGGAACTGTGATGTTTTGGTGTCTTCCCCCCCCAGGCCCATTTAAGTCAATTTTGAAGATGGAGCGATAATTTTGGTACCATTCAACTAAACTCGCCTAGCTAGTTCAGAAATTCGAAATTTTTTTACGATAAATATATAAATTTAGATATCATTCGAACCGGATCGATGATCGAATGGTGGTAAAATCATCTGAATCGGTTCAAGGGTTACCCACTTAGGCTTAGGCGCAGCCTGAGGCTTAGTATTTCACGTAAATGAAAATAGCTGCTCAACCCATGAACGGATTCAGTAGATTTTACAACCATTCGACTCAGATCGTCAATGCAGTTCGAATGCCATAAAAATTATACATTTATTCATTTTTTCGAAAAATTCGGGTAGCAAGTGGGCACAATTAGGAACCCAAAAAAAGATTTTTTGTCATAAAACAGGCCAAAATGGATATTTTGGAAACCAGCTCGTCGAGCTGAGCTGAATGTTATGAAAATTATCGCTGTAATCTTGAAAATGAACCAATGTCGCCCTGTAGGGGGAAGGGTTTGGGGGAGGAAAAGACACCATTTTTTCCAAGTATCGAAATTTTAGAAACCCATACGAAAACAGCATGGTAGTAGGTTAATAGGTAAATATGATATATACCTGAAAATATATATGCTTGTTTGATCAAAATATAAAAATTTTATAATTTGGCAGCTAGCTGGTGCGGTACTACTACTACTTAAGAGGTTCAAGCCTAGGGAGCAACCTCGTTTTCCTCCCTAAAGACACCCCTGGAATATCAGGGTTTTCATTATATATAGGACTAGGGAGTAATATAATAAGGGTGTTTACAAATATACATAATTATATAAAGATGTGCTAAATATATGTATTCAGACAATGGCGTAAAGTTGAGGGGCTTGGGAGTCAGGACTCCCTCAAAAATTGATTGGAGCTAGCATGCACCCCCCACAAAGTTTTGTTAAAACGGTGCCCCCATTATCGTATTTTGTTAATTTTCCACGATTATCACAAATTTATGTTAATTTTTACAAAAAATTTTATCAAATTTTGGTAAAAGTCTATATATTTTGTGAACGCCTTTCAGCGCGCGCCTAACTGCGCGTTGGGACTCCGACCATCAGGAGGGTTAATTATACCTCTACCTCTCCTATAAGCACCTACGCAACGCAGGCGTAGAATTATCTACCCTGGACACCCCCCCCATAAAAAAGATAACTCTTGAGGTTTACGCATCTATATTCAGATGTTATAGAATTTTCACTGATCAACCAACAACAATAATAACAAGAAAACAACAAAAACGGAACGTGATATAATAGTCATTTGGGAGTTTCACGGCGCTGACAAAAGAAGAACAAAGCGGTAATGAGATTTTGGCGAATGTGTAAGGCGTTATTTTTAAGAGAAAACAACAAAGCAATTTGTCAAAGATGTGCCCACAGACCTGTCGACTACTATGTACACAATGACGTCATAATGGCGATGTGTGTTTATAAATACTAAACGTTACAAATTATTGTTAGGCTGGAAAAATAGCTAATTATATATATTTGCTGAAAGGAGTGACACACTATCGCCAAGATCCAAAGCCTTTACGTCAGGTACGTGGAGCCAAGAAATTCTCTCTGAACACAATATATTGGTAGACATCGAGATCTACCAAGTAAAAATTGGGTCTTTTCGGTTGTACCCTCTTCCAGCCTGAAAGTAGTCAATTTTCAAGATACAGCTATAATTTTTGAAACATTCGAATTTTTTTTTCTTTTAGCCCCCCAGTCTGAATTTGGTCAATTTTGAAGATACAGAGCTGGTTTTGGTATCACTCGATTCAGCTCGATGAGGCGGCTCAGAAAATACCCATTTAGCCCACATTCCTGAATCTTTTTCTATTTTTTGAGGCTCTAATTGTCTCCCCTTGGGAAGTACGTTATAACGTCACAAAAGGAACAGCTTAGAGCGGGGAATTCGGATGACGGCAACCACCCGACTCAGGCTTAGGCTTAGTGTATGTCCCAAATAAGGGCCTTAGCTTAGGCTAAGCTAAGGCTTAGGCTTAGT